>JAVJAQ010004180.1:0-44992 GCA_032362365.1 Zygogramma bicolorata | reverse complement strand
AGGTAGGACTTTGGTCCTTCCTTGGGGTTAAAGTAGCTCAGATGGTCTTTTGTGATAACCAGGATGAAATCAGTTTGTAAAAACACAAATACAAACTTTATTCAATTTCACAGTCACTTAAAAAATCGACAATAGTTCAATAAAACCTATACTTACAAAATAAAAACCCAACAACACTGAATTTACTTGCCCTATTGGGCAGAATCGTTTCACTGACTACATCTGAGAATTTCTCAAACAATCAAGAGGCTGTTTTTTAATTCCCCGATCGAAGGTTTATTCATCAATCCCCGAATCAAAGCCACGACACTTCTTTTATAACACATTCGATTTACTGAGTGTGATATTTGCCAAAACATTCAGAGGTGCATCAAACCATTGTCAACGAATGCGTATATGTAAGTCAATGTCGCGACCTGAATCCGAAAAGGTTTTTTATTAAGGCCTTCTATACGACAATATAATAGATCACTTCACGTAATCAAAAATCTGAATTATAATCAATACAAAGCAGAAGTCAGGAAAATATGCCCCATCACTGTTTCTACACAGTTGATGAATTTATGGCCTGCAATAATGGGTACATTATACAATAGTCGTGGATAAATATCAGAACATCACCAATTCTCCGCGACTTGAAAATAACGTTGGGAGTTGTTGAAAAGATATTACATTGAAGTGATTTCACTCGACAGTTCAGTGGTTCAAAAAGGTAATCCAAATTCAATCACAACAGTGTTCTGTTGTTGTCTGAGTATCAATTCGTCATATCCGAAGTGAAAACGAATTTTCAGTATTATGAATAATTGTCCAAATAGGCACTTCCAAATAACCTTCTGCTTTTCGTACATATAAGCTATTTCAACAAAAATATTTTATATGTGAGTCTTAAAGCGATTCCATTCATTGTCGTGAAAAACGAATTTTCAGTAATTATATTTGACCGAGAGAATTCCAGATTTTTGTATAGTTTGCAGTTTCTAGAATATATCTTCCTTTTCTCATAAAATTGTTCACATGGTGCTTTGTTCTCATCCAACTCCACGCCAGAATCATGAAACTGAATCTGTTCGATGATATCTGAAGGAAGTAGAAAATAGTAGAGTACTCCTTCAACGAATACAAACTCGTAAAGTTTCCTGCCGAAAGGAAACTGCCATTCCGAATTTTCCTCATTACGTTTCTAGTTCAGGGTAACGTAATAAACAAAGTTGGGATGAATTTACGAGTCTTATGGGTTCAGAGCTTTATACCATTCAAAATAATGTTCCTAACAACACGGAACTCTCTGGTGAACTGGAGTCCAGAAGAGCAGAAATTATTTTAGTCCTGTTTCCAAATAGGATTTCCTCTTTCAGTTCGTCAAAACAAAGTGAAGTAGCACAATGAAGTTTGCAGTGTAGAGAAATGAATGGAATCCGTTAGTTTTGTTACTAAGTAATCTGAGACGTGGTGAATATTCAGTTTCGATGTGATTCAACTTTCATATTTTACATTCAATTCTGTTTTTCCAAAAATTTTCTGACTCGCCGATATCGAAGGATAGATGTGTTCATCATAGAACACCAATCGCTATCAGCAAAAGATTACCCAAAATACGAATATAAATATAATAATATTAGTTCATCTTTTATCGGGAGTAGAAAAATATAGCGTATGCAACTTTCATTTAAAGATTATTAATACACCTACATAAACCATACGAAACCTACCATCGCATCGGCTTGTTTCGTGTCCGGGTAAATATTCGTGTATTAATAACATCATTACATGATTGTTGCATGATATACCAATATTTATGTTATATCTGGTTTTCTCTCTTCGACTTTTTGAAAAATGATACAATGGTGGCTGCTACCACCGTGGAAAACACTGGATAGACTTGAACTGATTTATTTCAGATACTTGTTTAACAATAAAGAACTGTGTTTAAAATATGAGTACTACTTAACCACTGACTTTCATGGTCGAGCAGGACCTATTTATAAGGTTCAGAATATAGTGACAGCATTAGCATTGTGGGAAATGGAATGCGACCACTTGCTGATGCTGCACTATCAGCATTTTCACGAGAAGTTGTTATCGCTTGTAATTTGTAATTGATAAATGTGAGACATTGTCGTGAGACCGTATCTTTGCATATAACAACTCCCCTTTATTATAAAAAGTTGTTGCTTTTGCTGCAACTTTTATCAAGCACTTTCTTTGAAATAATTCGTGTTGAGTTGAATTTCTTCTTCCACTGGTTGTTGAATGTTGATGCTCGGTCTTCTCCTCGGAATGAACCTTGCCAAGGGACGGGGTGTCCTGCTAGGTCTTGGATCTGGTGGTGGTTGGTCGTTTGAGGCGGCTATACCAATTCGGATGGGTCCTCTGCGTCGGCATTTGCAACAGATGTAGAGAACGATCAGAGCGATGATCAACACTATAGTGCAATATGTGAACAAAGAGATATGTTTGTTCACAAATGGTTCGTTCATCATTTTATCGATTTCGTCCGAGTTTTGACTCAATTTGTGTTGGGCTATATTGAGTTCGTCCACATTGATTTTATTGAGTTTCAGGGGTTTTAACTCAGGAAGGTGTCGTTTTTCAGGAAGGTGCTCACAGCAGCTATAGGGTATCTGTACTGCGGGATTCCTGTAGGTGATATTTTTGTATCTGTCGACGAGGAATTTGGAATGGATTCTCGTGCTCCCAACAAATGAACTACATCCAGGTTGAAGTTTCAGCAAAGAATTGATTTTGACCGGTTTAGTTATTGGTTCCATATTGGTACATTTGATGGTGATTGGTAATACTTCGGATACTGTAATGAGCCATAGGTTGTCGTCTAGATCTCTGATATTGTAATCCTTGGCGTAGATGATGGAAGATTGGCAGGTTTTCGGAGGGGCTGTCAACGTTCTGAGCAGCTGAGCTTCGCAAATGGCTTCACTATCCAACGGGTAGGGTATTACTTCAGAACAAATTCTCACGCCATGAATAATGGTTTTACATTTTTCTAGATTTTGAAGTGAAATATACAACAAAGATTCATCATCTCTCGCGACATACTTTTGGAATGTTAGTAAAATGTGGTGAAGCCCTGTTCTATTATCTGGTATTGGTATCGGCAATAGTCGATAAAGAGTATACGTTTCTGGCTCGACTAATGGTATTTTCAAAACGAAAACTATTCTAGAATCGATTTGATATGCTTCAAGTTCAATGATCTCAATATATTGGCAACATTTGAAAGTTGAATCGGTAAAGGCAAGTTATTTTTGTGAAGTGATTGAGAGATTCCCTGAAGTGAGTTGATCAAATCATTCGGAGTAATTATTGAGCTATGAAGTATTTTCAATCGAGCAAATGTGATTGAATTCAATATGTCATCGAGAGTAGTTTCTAAGAAAAGATAGCTTTCCATTAATGTTTCGCATACTTCTGATGTTTTTAATTGTGCTTCGTAAAAGGCAAGATCATCCGAAAGGTTATAGATAGATTTTTCTATTTCCTTTATATCGCGATTGAAAGTTTCTTCATCGATCTGTAATTTTTGAATTGTTGAATTGAAATTTTTGATCACCGACGTGGTTACAGTTATTTGATTTTTCAAGAGGTTTTCTATTTAATGTTCGTCTCGTGAAATTTTTTCAATACAGCTAGAATAATATTCACCGTCTGATGCATCTAAGTTTCCGGTAATTGCTTTCCAGAAAGTTCCTACGCCGTTAATCAGACCGCGTTTCGATCTTTTTTCATATTTTTCGGTATCAGCGAATATTTCTCGATATTTCAAATTAAGTGAGGAGGATATCTGAGTCAAGAGACTGATGTGTGTTTTCACTTCAGTTTTAAAAGAAGTCATTCTCGGGTTTGATTGTTCAAACGTATATAACATATTTTCTAGAATTCTATCATTGTTAATAAGGGCTGAGTTTATGGAATCTAGGTCTTTATAAACAAGTAGGGTCCATTTATCGTTGGAAATTTTCAGAGTGGTTTCTTCGTGAAGGAAGACGCCGATGGTATTGTTAATGGGTTGGATAGAGTATTGTGAATATGCTGCTGGAATCAGCAGGAGAAGCCTGAAAATAAAATTTATTTTCAGTATATGGTTTTAATCTATCGAAGTTTACTTTTGTTTTTTGTTTAGTTTTCCAATTGACTAGCATTGATGAGTTTTGAAAAATTTCTATTATTTCGAATGGTCCATTGAATCTATTTCCAAGTTTATTTTGTATTTGAGATTCTTTAACGTAAACCTTGTCTCCTACTTTATATTCGGGTACAGAGGGTGAAATGTGCCTGTCGAATCTAATTTTTGATTGTTCCTTTTGTTTCTGGGTTCTTTCCCTTGCGATCTTGTAGTAATACGATATTTTGTTATTAAGGTCTCGCACATACTTTGATATCAATTCTTTCTGATTGTAAAGGGTTTCAGGTGGTCTGACTGAGGTGTGTCCGAATAAAAGTTCGTAAGGTGTAAATCCATGTGTTTTGTTTTTACAGTTATTGTAACAAATAACAGCATAAGGCAAAACAGCTAATGGGTGCTCGTGGGGGTTTTCAATTTTATTTGCTCTGATCATTTCAAAGAGAGTTGCATGAAAACGTTCCAAAGAGCCGTTTGATTGCGGGTGGTTGATGCTAGAAAATGACTGTTTAATGTCATAAAGCATACAGAGATCTCTCATCATTGTATTGTTGAACTCGCGACCGGAGTCACTATGAATTCTGAGTGGAGTCCCGTAGTGTTGAAGAAAAAGTATTAACGTATTGACAACTGATATTGCGGATTTATCCTCCATTGGGTATGCTTGGGTGAACTTTGTGAGTTCATCTCTGATAGTGAGAACATAATTTTTGTTTGGAATTTCTAGGATGTCTATGTTTATTCTTTCGAATGGTGTTTTAGGTGTTTCAGTAATTACAAGTGGACTGCTTAGATTTTTCCTGCAAATTTTAACTTTTTGACAGGTTTCGCATTTTTTGATAAAATTTTCTACATCTTTTACTAGATTCGGCCAATTATATTTTTGTTTTATTCGCCTAACAGTCTCGTTGATGCCTCGATGTAAGTTACTTTTACCAGAGTGACATTGGTCTATGATGATGGGAATTTCGTCTGTATCAGGAGTTTTTGTTAAATTTTGACAGATAGTTATTTTGATGTCTTTTTCTGCAAAAATGAAGGAAAGCATTTCTAATATAGGTAGATCCAAATTATTTTCAACAAAGTAAGTCTTTGAAAGGTCGATGTCGTTCTTCCATTTGTAAAGAGCATAAAACAGAAGTTCGTTTACTGCGTCTGAGTTGAAAGGCAATGGAACTATGTAATACTTCCTACCTTTAACTGATCTACTCGATAGGACATTGACTCTATTGTTGTGAAATTCGGCATTCTCTTCGAAAATATCGTCTATGATTTTTTCGTGGAGATCCTCTAATAGATTTTGTCGAAAAAACGTGAGAATATGTTTATGTTGTTTGTCTAGTAGTTGACTGTTATCGTAATTTATTTTTGAATATTCAATAAGAGATTGAGTTCGGTACAAATCAACAAAGGTGTAAAATTCATTTTGAATTTGTTCAAGAAGAGTTTCTTCGTTTTCTTGAGATTGTGGAGTGTCTTGGGATTTACTTGGTCCTGGAAGGGGTTGTTCGTCTGTCTGTTCGTTTGTCTGTTCTTTTGGATTTTCGTTAGTCTGTTCGTTTGGATTTTCGTTTGACGCCAATATTGCAAGTTTTGACTGAAAATTCGCGCATTGTCTGAAATGATTGATTTTTATTCGGGAAAGTGCATCCGCGTTTTTATTTATTTTGACGGGTTTGTATTCTATTTCGTAGTCGTATTCTTCAAGTTTCAACCGCCAACGTGCTAGCCTACTACCTGGGTCTTTAATTGAAAAGAGCCAAGTGAGGGGTCTGTGGTCTGTAATCAGTTTGAACTTTCTGCCGAAAAGGTAGGGTCGAAAATGTTTCACGGCCCATACAATCGCTAAAAGCTTTCTCTCAATGGTAGAGTATTTAGTTTCAGCATTGCAGAGTGTCCTCGAAGCATACGCTATCGGAAGGTCTTTGCCTATAGTGCCTTGTGAAAGGACGGCTCCTAAAGCAAATGCACTAGCGTCTGTGGTTGAAAGGAAGGGTTCTTCAAAATTTGGGTATATTAAAATGGGACTGGAAGTGAGGGCTAGTTTCAGTTCATTGAATGATTTTTCGCATTCTGAATCAAAATTAAATGGAATATCTTTTTGTAATAGTTTTGTTAGAGGTTTAGAGATTTTGGCGAAATTCGATATAAAACGTCGGTAATATCCGGCTAAACCTAAAACGATTTGATCTCGTCTGGGGTTTTTGGTCGAGGAAAATCTCGAACGCATTCAACTTTGGACGGGTTCGGTTTTACGCCATCTTTGGTGATAATGTGGCCCAGATATGCAACTTCCTTTCTCAGGAATTCGCATTTGTCTGGTTGGATCTTGAGATTCGCTTTCCTCAGTCGTTTGAAGACTTCGGTTAGTCTGGATATGTGTTCATGGATCGTGGGGGAATATATGATGATGTCATCCATGTATACAAGGCAGCGCTCGTTTTGGATGCCAAGGAGAATGTTGTCCATCACTCGTTGGAAAGTTGATGGAGCATTCTTCAGCCCGAACGGCATACGAACAAATTCGTAGTGCCCATTCTCTACGGAGAAGGCTGTTTTTTGAACGTCTTTCGGGTCTCTCTCTATCTGATGGAAACCTGACGCGAGATCGAGGGTTGTGCAGTACTGACACTTTCCGAGTTGATCAAGCAAATCAGAAATATTGGGCAGAGTGTATTTATCGTCCACAGAGAGCTCGTTCAATTTTCGATAGTCAATAACGACTCGCCATTTGGGTTTGCCAGAAGCGTCTAGCTTTCTGGGGACTTCCCAAACTGGGGACGACCATGGGGATGCGGATGGTTGAATGATCCCTTGATTGAGCATTTTAGAAATTTGGTTTTTAACCTCTTCCTTGTGGATTTGGGGATATCTATAGGATTTAGTGAACACTGGTCTTGCGTTATTTGTTTCGATAGTATGTTTAATTTCGTTCGTGAAGGTGAGATTGTCTCCCTCGAGGTAAAATATGTCAGAGAACTCTAAACAAAGGGCTTTTATCATTTGTTCTTCCTCTTGGTTCAAGTGATCAAGTCTCAATTGATTACGAATTTCTTGAGTTCGATCTATTTGTTCCAAATTTTGATCATTAGCAATGTTAAAGTTCAGGGCTGATTCAAAACTTGATATCGGTTCTAAAATAAAGTCTGTGGAGTTTACGGTCTTTGGAATAGCATTGGCATTTATGATTGACGTCAAGAATTCGCCTTTCTCGTTAATTTTCACTAAAGCATTCGGTATTCTGACTTTCTCTTTTTCCTGTGCTAACAGTATAGCATCAGTGTTCTTGAGGTTGCTTTTAAGTTTGAATACTCGTTCCATCCTAGGTTCAATTGAAATTTTATTTGTTTCACTATCGGTTTTAATATCGTCTTCTGTAACTTTGAATAAAGGAACTGTTTTGAAATCTGTTATCAGTTGTTTGTTTTTCAGATCTATGATACAGTTATAATGTTCAAGAAAATCAGATCCTAATAGACCGTCGAATTCAATGTCTCAATCATAAACGAATACTTTATGTGGATCATTGTCTTTAAAATTCATCAAAGTAGATTCTGTTATAAAAATTTTTATGGTCTGTGATTCCCTGGACTATTACATTTTCGGGAAATCGGTGAAGATATTTTTCACAAGTTTTTGGCTTGAATATGGAAATTCCAGCGCCAGTGTCGATGAGTATTTTGAATGTATTTGTTAGGTCTTTTATATAGTAGAGATTTTTAGAATTCATTGCATGCAGTGAGCTTACATGAAACGTTGCTCCGGGAAATTCAGATCGGGATGGTAGTCTCCTAAGTTCATTGATTGGACTTGTGTTTGAATTTCCGATATTGGGTCGTTGGTTTGGTTGGAATCCGGAGGGTGATTTTGAGAAGGGAGTGAAAGAAAATCCTGATATTCATCGTTATTCACACCCTTATTATATTGATCGTATTGGTCATACTGAGAGTATTGATCGCAATAATGTTGAGGGTTTTGGCTATTATTCGTATAATATTCATCGAATCTTCGTCTATTATCTTCATAATAATTTTGTGATTCTGAATAATTAACTGAATCGAAATCTTGGTATTCTGTATCTTGGTAATTCATACAGAATGTTCTTTGTTGGTTGAAATTAGGGTTGCGTTGAATAACTGGAGGACGAAAATTATTCTGAGATTGATTTTGATTTTTGAAAACTGGTTTCGGTTGGGTATTTTGAAATTGTTGTGGGTTTTTCTGCATATTTTGAAATGGTGGTCTCGGATGGTTATTCTGGTAATTCGCTGGGGGACGATTTTGTTGAAAAGTGTCGGGTCTCGAAAAGTTTGTATTAGAATTCTGGGGAAAATTCGAGTTGAAGGATCTTTGCCTTTGTCGACATTCGTGCGATGAGTGGCCAAGATGTCCACAAAATGTACATTTCGAAGGGTGAGATGAATGAGGTTTTTTGGGTATATTGTTTCTTGCTTGTTGTTGTCTGTCGTGTTTTTGATTCTCAAAATAGGACAATTGAAGTTCTCTTCTAATGCGCATATGTGCTTCAAGCATGTCTCTAGGGTTTCCTGCGCGAATTATCTGCCCTAGTCTAGGTTCTAATCCGGTAAGTAGAGTGTTCAATGTCATAGTTTCGATTAATCTTGACTGAGCCTGTTTCTGCTCTACAGTAAGAGCACTTTTCTGAATACAAGCATGCATCTTAGCGTTGTGTACTTGTAAACGATTAAAGAAAATTAAAGCGGTTTCGTTTGGTAATTGTTTCAATCGTTGAAGATCTTGAATTAGTGAGGTGAGATCTCGGGTATCACCAAAATTCAAACTCAATAGGTGCCTAATTTCATGATAAGTTTCAGGGTTTCTTGAGCTTATGAGTTGGGCAGCTCTTCCTCGGAGTTTATTTTTGATATGAATAGTTAATAATTTTTTCTGATCACGAGTTGCCATTCGATAAGCACAATCACAAGCATTCATAAAGGTTGTAAGAAAAATTTGATCTCCTTCGAATTCAGGGACAATTGAAAATATCTCAGATAATTTATATGGTTCAATTTCGGGTATTGGTTCGGGGTGGGCTTGATTTTCATTATCGTTATTGTCCATGTTGCTCAATTAATTGATCTCACTCGAACAGTATCGAATGTTAATAATAATTAATTTATACTTTTTACGAATAGTCGAACTGTGCGACTATTTTCTATTATAATAGAACAGGTTATTTTTGTAAATTGGGTTTGGGCTTGAGTTAATAATCAATCGGTATGATTATTGGAAATATGTAAAACGAGATGATTGATTCTTTGTCACTTACAATAGTGCTTTCATGGGTGATTCGTCTTGTTCTTGAAGTTTCCACCAGGGGCTTCACCGGGTGTTCCTTCCGTGGGCTTCAAGTGATGACTCCTCAGGTTCTTGGTTTCCTCAAAGGATTGGAATCCACCGCTACCAGTTAGAAGGTTTTCTTGTTCTAGCAGCATTCAGGAATCCTACAGCGACTGCGCCAATTGTTATATCTGGTTTTCTCTCTTCGACTTTTTAAAAAATTATACGATGGTGGCTGCTACCACCGTGGAAAACACTGGATAGACTTGAACTGATTTATTTCAGATACTTGTTTAACAATAAAGAACTGTGTTTAAAATATGAGTACTACTTAACTACTGACTTCATGGTCACGCAGGACCTATTTATAAGGTTCGGAATATAGTGTCAGCATTAGCATTGTGGGAAATGGAATGCGACCACTTGCTGATGCTGCACTATCAGCATTTTCACGAGAAGTTGTTATCGCTTGTGATTTGATAAATGTGAGACATTGTCGTGAGACCGTATCTTTGCATATAACATTTATAT
This sequence comes from Zygogramma bicolorata, assembly GCA_032362365.1. Classification (NCBI taxonomy): domain Eukaryota; kingdom Metazoa; phylum Arthropoda; class Insecta; order Coleoptera; family Chrysomelidae; genus Zygogramma; species Zygogramma bicolorata. The sequence goes on along the minus strand of JAVJAQ010004180.1, from coordinate 35,019 downwards.
TTTTGGAGTTGTGTTTCTCAGAGTACGCAATTTTATTCTTTGATAGTTCCTGAATCCAAGTTTGTGAGGTCGCCACCCTTCTTAAGCACAGAAAATCAATTCATTCAATATTTTAACAGTTATGAACGAAAATAGTTGAAAAGTTTGGAAATACTTTTCCTTTCGACGGATTTTTTTTTCTAGTCAGTTTACAAATACATTTTCATAGAAAGGGGTTTCAACTTATGATTTTTACTATACATTTTTGTAATTTGAAGTTGACAGTATACTCGAATACTAATGATTAGTTAGACTTACTCTTCTATTATCAATTTTGTTATAACCTTCAATAATGATGATTCAATTTATGTTTTTCGAACATTGCTATTCAATCATGAATGAGTAATCGACCCTTTTCCCACCACAAACTTCATATATTTATTTTACTGCTTTTTAAAATAATTTCTAACGCGAGTGTACGTAACCGCTTGGGGATGAAAACGACATTATCCGTTCGACTATCATTGAATAAATGCCAACATTACAGTAACCTCCGGACAGTTCGCGAAAAATGTTCATTATCCACTCCGTTTCTTACGTTTGCTCAATCAAGCACGGGTTTTACTCTTTTCGCCTCCACGGTTTTTATTTTGATTTCCCCCAAGGGTTTTCAACAAATACGACATGCACGCTTAAAAAATTCACAGCCAATAAAACTCAAAATACTTTTCACAATTGAATGAATCTGCACGTGGCAGAATACGTAGCACAACTGAAAGAATAGAGGGGAAAAAGAACAGCTGCGCCTTCCAGGAGAAGTAATAATAATAGTAATAGCAGGCAGATATTTTCTTATCTTCAAGCGGCCACCTGGGCCTTTCTTACCTGTATGGGATTCTCGTAAATGTACACTCATTTGAAATTTTCGTGAAAAACAATGAAAATAGGGTTTTATTGTCGAGAAAAGAGTCCAAAAGTAATCGATAATAACATGGCAATGATTGAAACATTATAAATCATATGGATAATAAGAGGATAAAATTGAAAATTGGGTCATCTCCTAAGCGCTGTGAAAGTAATTGATGAAGGAGATTTATTCGTTAGAATCTTCTCTATAGAATTGTCCTGATAGCATTATTCTGATATATTACCAGAAAAAAAATTATTCCGCCGCAAAAAAAACTTGTTCATAACTTTTCAACCATCTTCGTTCATGAGGCAACCTGTGAGTCGATCAAATCAATGTATCCGCAATACTATTCCTCCTTCAAGGTTACAATCAATGAATGCAATCTACCTGCGGCATGGGTGCCTGACAATTGGCCGACAGGTGCATGAGTAAACAGGTTTCTTCACTCGAGGGGTAACAGAAATGCGGTGAAGTGAAAAGCTCATCTCCGGCGTGTGAAATCAACAGTTCATCAATGAAATCAAAGTCGAACTCAGTTTGTGACAAAAACAATCATAATTTGGTAAGGATTTTTCATGTTAACATTCAATGCATATCAAACAAATTGAACCCAATCAATATGTATACTGATAAAAATGAATTCAATATTCTATGTTTCTCGGAGCACTGGTTGAACGAATTTGCTATTCAAACTATAAACATAACTAACTATAGACTAGCTTCATATTTTTGTAGAAGGAAATTGAGACATGGGGATGTTTCAATATTCGTCGACAAAAAAACTAGATATAAGGCACTTGATTCAAGCAGTTTTTCGATTGAGATACAGGCAGAATTCTGAGTAATTGAGCTCTTGCCTTATAATATCATACTGATTTGTCTCAACAGATCCCCAAATGGGGACGCAAACAGTTTTCTGGATTCGCTGGAAAAACTCATCTCACATTGCCTTTCAATTCGAATAAAAATCATTATTGCAGGTGACTTCAATTTTAACTTTTGTGACAACTCTTCTGCCCTCACTGACCTTGTGCACTTGATACATTCATTTGGGATTGAAATCACAATCTGGGATCATCCTAGAATAACTGCTGACTCAGCAACCTGCATTGACAACATCCTTACAAATTTGAACGAAATCAATTTTACTACAAGAGTTCTCGATCCTTGTTTATCGGACCATTTAGCACAGACGATATATTTGAATAGCAATAGTACAGAGGAGAATAGTAAGGGACTTATGAGAGGAAAAATATCAGAAAGGGGTTTTATCTCAGAGCCTCCCTAAACGAGTTCGAATGGGAAAATATAAGGTTGTACCAGTGGGACTGCTCATTTAGTGCAGATTTCCTGATTAATGTTTAAACATCTTGGATTGAAGAACATTTTCCATTAAAAGAATGTTCGACTGTTACAAAAACTCCTGTTCAATGGTTCAACGATGAATTGAGGACGCTAAGGGACACTTTACACGAAGTAAAATCTATTTGTAACTTTACCAGAAACTACAATGATTATTATATTCCGAGAAGACACTATCAATCAAAATTAATTTATTATAAAAAACTGGCATATGATAACTTCATTTGCGAATCAGACAACAAGGTTCGTGACGCTTGGAGACTTGTCAATTTCGAAAGGAATAAATCAAAAAAATGTACACCTGATCCCGTTATACCAGCGAAGACCTTCAATGAATATTTTTGTAATATTGCAGAAAACCTGATAGAAACAATTAATAAGGAAAACATTGATCCAAACGATTTTCTCAAAGAATTGCCTACACCGTGTTCATCTTTCTTTCTGGAACCGGTGGCAAATTACGAAATCATTGATGTTGTACGTAAACTGAAGAATTCGAAGTCTACTGACGTATATGGTTTACACAGTGAACTTCTGAAGAAAACTTCGGACCTGATTATCGATCCGCTTGTTGCTATTTTCAATGCATGCATTTCGAAAGGAGAATTTCCTGATGTTTTGAAGGTTGCGAAAGTTTTACCTATATTCAAGAAAGGGGATGCTACACAAATATCAAACTACCGCCCTATATCAATAATTCTCATTTTCTCTAAAGTTTTCGAGATCATACTCAAGCAAAGAATCATGAAATATTTCGAATCCAATAAATTTTTCAACTGCTGTCAATATGGTTTCAGAAAAAAATGCAGTACCACACAAGTAATTTTCAAAATCGTCAGTGAGATAGTCGAAGGCTTGGAAAAAGGCAAAATCACTGCTATTACCCTATGTGATGTATCAAAAGCCTTCGACTGTGTCTCTCACTCCACTCTAGTAGAGAAACTGCGTTTTTATGGTATCAGAGGTGTTTCTTTCGATTTGCTAGATTCCTACCTGAGGAATAGAAAGCAAGCAGTATATATTAGTGATACATGTTCTGACTTTCAAACTATTCCACATGGGGTACCTCAGGGATCGGTTCTTGACCCGTTACTTTTTATTATCTACGTAAACGACCTCTTCCACTTTTTGTACCCTAATAAATGCGTTGCTTACGCCGATGACACGACATTAATACATTCTTCTTCTCACGCAGATATGCTTTTAAACAGTATGGCTGTTTCGTTGAATAGGACACAGAATTGGTTCAGTGCAAACAACCTAAAATTAAACAACAATAAAACCCAAGAACTGACTTTCAACAAGGGCATTGCTGGCAGTGAAAGGAGTGTCAAGCTTCTCGGAGTACTTTCATGGTCATCCCATGTAGATCAATTATGTAATAAATTGTCCAGTTCAATATTTCTACTGCGCAATTTGAAAAATCAACTCTGCGACAATACTACGGTCGTGTTTCTTCTCTTTCTTTCACTCACATATAAACTATGGCATATTGCTATGGGGAAACTCGGTTCACTCACATAGAGTCTTTTAATTACAGAAAAGTGCGATACGAATCATTGCTGGTGCCGGTTATAGGGACCATTTTCAACAAATCTTCAAAGGTCTGTCTATCATGCCTCTTCCTTCCTTATTTATTTATATTACTCTTCTTGAGATCCTCAGAAATAAAAATTCTTTTAGCACTAACTCCGATTTTCACGATTATCAAACTCGCGGTGCGAACGACCTGAGGCCTTGCCGATATAGACTGAATAAATCTCAGATGAATTCACTCAATGTTGGACTCTATAAAGTCTTGCCAATAGAGTTCCAGATGCTCAATTTCAATAGTTTCAAATCGAAACTGAAACGACACATACTGTTCCACTGTTTTTACTCTATCGACGAATATTTGAGAACTCCCCCAGTTCTCAATAATGTGTGTTGACTACTATTTCGACAAATCATAATCATGTCAATTTTAAATATACGTATCTTTGTGATGTTTTATCTGTATATTGTAATGTAATTTATATGTTGTAATTTCAATTACTTTTGTACCCGATTGACTTGCCAAAAACATAAGTGTAAGTTGGTCAAATAAATTCTATTCTATTCTATTCATAACTTCATGATTCTCGATTTCACAAAAGATAAAAATGGAAATTAATTTGTAGAGAATTCTCTTGCCAACACAAAATGTCTTTACACTTCTGCGGGATGAAGCGCGATATCCATTTCAACCCCTTTCTCCAATATAGCGGCCACGGAACGAGGGTGGCAACCCCGCACAACTTGGATTCAAACTTACTAGAATCTTCCTCACATGAAAAAAAATTGCATCCTCCGAGACACGCACGGTGAGGCCTGAAAATGTAACATTTCAATGGTTCAAATGCCATAAGTTTTACTGTGACCGCCATTTTTTTTTAAAGAACCACGAAGTCATTATGGTCAGTATAAAAAAGTTCAGAAGTCCAAGTGAGTAAAATCTTCTGAAGAATATTCGCAATTTATAAGTATTATTCACTTTCCTCTTTCAGTTATTAGGACTCCTCCATGAATTTTCCGGGGCATGCTGGAAAAGTACGAGAAAAAAAATCATTTAGAGTCACCCCTCAAATAATAAGTGTATTTTAATTCTCAAAAAATGAAAATTTCACCTTTTAGAGCGGCCACCTCGACACTCTCTAGTTGGAACTGACATATTGTTGGTATTATTTCCTGGTATGAGTTTTCCGTGTACTTTATACTCAAACTTTCATGATGCTATTCCATTCTTCAACCGAGAAGCTTTACCTGATTTGAGTGATTCAATAAGTTTCCAGTATATTTTCATTTTATACAAAGGAAATACACTTAATACAGTTCATATTATGATAATATTGAAATTCCCTACCGAAATGGGGAAAATTGCGGACTCGGAAATGAATATTGATTTTCACCTTCGAAGTTGATATGGGAGTTTGAAAGAAGTTCTGAGATTATTTCAGTTCTCGAAGAATTTGTATTTGCTCCGGATAGATTATGTTCGAGGATCAAGGCAAGTTTGATATTGTTGTTTGCAGATAGAAGTTGCTTTCCATGAATGGAATTCAATTACTCGCAGTGATGAATAAAATATCAGAAATCCATTTCATGGATTTTTTTTTGTTTCATATGAGGAATATATGTCAAACATAAATATCAACAGGGAGTGTGGGTACTTCCATATTAGTATTGGTTTATCATTCTTGTTGATGTCCACTTAAATTTATAATTTGTGATTCCCTTTCTATAGTTCTGTCATAGATGCCTTCACCCAAGTAACAGTAATAGCACTGGATTTGGGAATGCAATGTTTGAGAAATTCTGATTTCGTTTTGGGATGCAGCCATATCTGCAAGGGACTGAGAACGATTCTCGATGGCACGGAGCCAACTGTTCGGTTGGCCCGTTTATTTGTATCTTCGTATACTTAGTACAGGGTGTCTGAGTTTATGGTCAAATCCAAGAGATGACGTTCTTCCCCAACGGATTACGCCATCTGTTCCCGATTCCGATCTATCATTATCTAGTATTCAGATGTCAGGAGTAACTATTCCTACAAAGTCAAGTATCTCGATGCTAGCAATTTCGATCATTTATGATCTCTTATGGGAAAATCATGCAATATAATAGCTAAAGCTGGTTCCCAGAAACTTGGAATTATATTTCGTAGTGAGAAATAGTTCACTCCTCATCAGCTTCTAATGATCTACAAGGCTCAGATACGACCTGTCTTGGAATATAGTTCTCATGTATGGAGCTCGACACCAAAACATTCATTGAAGCTTATTGATTATATACAGAGATAGGCAATCCGTCTTGTGGGTGGTTCTTCGCTCACAGACTCGCTCACTTCGTTGAAGGGTCGGAGACTTCTTTCTCTTCTAAATATATTTTCACGGTCGGTTCTCTTCTGTATTGTTATCGATCGTTCTACCCCCTTTGCACTCTCTACACAGATAACCCGACGAGTACAGAATTCTCACCCCTTTGTTTTGAGCTTGGAGACCAGTAGAACCTCTCTTGTTCAGGGATATTTTTGCAATAGAACAGCTGAACATTGGAACTGCTTACCAAGAGAGGTTTTTCCGTCGAAAAACTTCAAACAAACTTCAAAAATTCAAAGTTGCGTTCTCTATTAAATTTTGTGTTGATTTATCACATGTGAAAAAATAAAAAGATTGTTCAACTCGGCAGCAAAGTAGATTGACTGCCTCAGCTAAATTCGCTGCGTAATTAGCACGAAGCCGGGCATATTTGTCTTTACAGAAAGCCTGTCAAAATTCAACGTGGGAAATCCAAGTATGTTGACAGCTGCCATAAATACAACGTGATAGCCACTCATTAAATTCTGGTATGAAGCGGTGAAAATTCAAAGCATAAATTATGATCATTACATTGGTGGGAAAAATTAGGGAAGGGCTTTGGGGCGTCTTATTTACGGTAGCGCTTTTGCTATTTCCATTGAAGGGAAAACCAAAAAATAACAAAGAGCTACCGGTATGGTTGATTCATTCAATTCATATATTTCACTTGCCAAAAAGAGTGCTGTAATTGCCAAATTGAATATACTGACCGCGTCGTGGATGGCTTGGCCACACTGACCAACCACACCGCATAATGAATATAATGATCATTATAGATTCAGGAAATTGTTGAAGAAATGTCCCCTTAATGTCCCCTTAACATTAATTATTGAATATTTCTAGAATTCGATAGCAGTGTGTTCTTGGGATAATTTTCTGGAAAGTATATGTATAATTGTTTATAATATATTCTGAATTTTCTATGAATATTACAAGGAATATTTTGCAACACAACGATTCGCTAGATTAGGAGAATATTCTCAGAATATTCGTGCTATCTAGGGCCTTTGTACCACTGAAACGTGATAGCATACTGCTAGAAATTATTGTTTCCTATAGCAATATCGTTCTGAACATGATTCATAATGAGTGTTATGGGCTGATAATGTTCATTCATATCCATAACAAGGCTCACGTATATTTATGGTATGAGGTCAACACCATTCGACGTTTGGTCCGGGTATTTTTCAAACGAGATAGAAAGCTTTCGAATTTTTCAAACCTATCAGTATTGGTTTCTTCTCCTGATCCTGGCTAGAACCTCCAAGCCCTTCTTTAAATCCCAAAATCCTATGCGGCGGAATTAAACAATTTTACCCTCTCCTGTTCTGAACAGGTCTGCATAGGCGACATTTAATGTTGCAAATTTTCAATCTAATATCACAAAGAATGGACGAAAAAGGACTCCATAAATCTTGAACTATTTTGCAGTGGGTCTCAAATTTGGTGAACATTGCCTGTCACAAATCGGCTCATGAACTCCCAGAGGAGGGAAATGAAAAGTGGAAAACGTGAGCGACATATATATGCCTTCAAGTTTTCAATATATTTTCATAAAATACATTCGAAGTCGATTCGTTATTGCAATCTATTCTTGAATAATTATACCATAGAGAAAAAAAGGTGAGAGTCTGCATACAGGACGTCAATTCACAACACTTTCAATATTATCTATTCATGCGAATGACATAGAATTTTTTTGGAAATGATCAGAGCTAGAAATGGAAAGTGGTAACTTTTTAAGGTGAGCGATAAAGCCAAAATTGTTGAAAGACTCTCAGATGTTATGAGAATTGATGAAAACACCTGACGTCTGACAACTCCATTCTCAAATGTGTTGAAAATTATGGAATGCTTTCATGAGTCTGACATATGGACCAGATAACCAAAATTATTTCAGAGATTGGAACAAAAAAATCATTAGTCTATTGTTTTTTGGGATAGAGAAATGTGAGTTCCAAAATTGTACTTTTATTTATAAACTGACTGATCATATGAAGCTAGAAAAATTCCTGCGAGTGAATGTTGACGTTGTAGAAGCGGGAAATCCATTCTGTTTCAAGATTCACGTTAACCAACATAAATATTCACCGAAATAATGCGATTCATTGCCGAAGGTATTCGAGGTTATGTTTTTACTTTGTGTTGCCAATCGTTACTGCTCATTTTATTCCACAGAGTATTTATTTTACTGTTGGATTTCATTCAATGCTGGTTGCTGGACAAAAAGCGCGAAAAATGTTTCACTTCAGAAAATAAATATCCAGACCTTCATAATCAGCATTTCTGAAATAATTAAAATATTCCCTGTATTCCAGATATTTTGCGGAAGCAGGCACGGAAATTTCGAATGTGTAACCAATTTTGTGGTAGCTGTTAGATGAAATAATATCTATAGATTAGTGAATTTCCAAATTGTTCAAGTTATTGAAAGGAGATGTGACAAAAATTCGGAAAATTAGTGGAAACTGGCAATACTGCCGTGGGAACGATGTATACGACACGATTCTGGTTGGTTGGTTGGTTGGTTGGTTGGTTGGTTGGCTGGTGGCTCATTTGACATCTGACATATTGATTATTCGTTTTTTTGAGGAACCGTCGAATTGATATTCATTCATTATACCCCAGAACCATTGTTTGTTAGCTACTCCACCAATGTATGATTCAATTCCATCCGAATTCGATAATACTTCCAGAGTCCTTTCTCATTCGAATGCAATGGTCTACTAAATGTTCATCATATAATTGAAATGCCAGATATATCTGGATATGGTTCAAATTCAGAGATTTGTGTATTTTCCAACTCGTATAATATCAGAGGACAATACCGGTACAGCTGCAAAAAACACCTTGTAGGAATATTAGTATGAAAAATTCAACTTTTCCACCCCATTGATTGAATTGAATTCAACACAAGCAACAATTATCTTTCTATCAGGTACGTGAAAAGTGTCATGTTTATGTCCATTGTATAGGAATGTAATAATCATTTGGGAATTGGTTCAATCAGCAAATTGACAGATATAAACAAACATTGTTGAGCAGTGTGCATTTCTCCTTGAATATATATTTGAGTGCATAATAATCGTCTACGTGTGATTTGATGGTTATAGCGTTAGGAAAGTCTATTGTGGGCAGCAATGGAAATAAAAACGCATTTTTATCAAGTTCAAATCAGTATTAATTTTCATGAAATCCAATGTGTTTGAACGGCATATCTCATATATTTTCATCAGGTCAGCACTTGATCGTAATAAAAAACTCAATCAATGATCGAAAATCGAAATGAGAATTTGCAAGAGAATCCATTGAACCAAGATGAGAATGTTTCAAATATGAATGAATTTTTTAGTTATAAAATGAAATCTTTCCATTAAGAAAAACTCATGTCAGATCAAGATAAATCACAAATATGATGCACAGTGAAATCAAAGGGAAGGAAGACTAAAATTCACTAAACATAAGGAAGGGTCTTCAAGAGAAGATATACTCATATATTCAAGTGAAAGATACGTTCACCCACACGAATCAAAAGAGCTCTAAAAGAGGAAAAGCCTCTTCCTACGTTAAGGGACTGGGAGACAGGGTAGAGAAAATATAAAAAGGATAGAGCGTAAATGTCTACTTTCGATGGAGAAACGCTATTCACAACCTCACAAGTATCCGATCATCAAATCAGAATCGCACCTATCAAATATATGCGCGTGAAAAAATCCTACATCGAAAATATCGAACAGAGGCAGTATTTGTGAACCTTAAATGAGAAGAAACCACGGAAGCAAAAATAACAGACTACTTTCAGATGAATTGACACAAAATTTAATGTTATGAAGTTGAGGTCATATTGGTGAATTGTTTCAGAATGGAATCATGAAAACTGCCTACAAGATTTTTTTTGGAAACCACCAGTACAACAGATATATTATATCGACCTTACCAAAGAAAGTCTTGTCCATATACATCCAGTTCCTGTTGAAACGAATGATCGCCTCAGTTTTATTGCAACTGCTCCTCTATACTACGAATATCTAAGATTGTATAACCGATAACAAGGATCAACATGAAGTAACAATATATAAAATAACAATGACTGAAAAATATGAACAAGAAAATAGAAAAATATTTGAAAACCATCTAGTGCCTTCCTGTTCATAAACTTCACCAATGACAAAAGATTGGTGAAGCGCGTGAGATTGGTGATACACGAGAATCGTTGAATTCGTGTCATGTTTCCGCATAAGGATGCCGGCAGTAAGCCGTATAGTGACCATTGTATGTACAGACGTTGTGATTAGAGAGCGCGTAGAGATTGTAGCGACAAGGAGCTACATTGACTGCCGTATAACTGTTTATGACTAGACCTTCTAACGGAAAATCTACCGTGATATGTAGTTTTCATCTGAAACTACTAACACCCTGGGAAACATTAGGATCGATAACAATTTCGAGCACTTCCACCTTTCTTTACACTGCGACCAGTTTTTCATGGGATAGGCAGCGAAAGTTTCCAAAATGGATCGAAGGTCACGGAACAGTAACCACAATATATGTATTTCAGCGTCGATTTCAGTTGACCGTCTAAGTTTTTAGTCCGTTGGAATTGTACATCCATGACTCTGGTGATTCATTGCCGTCACGAAATTTTTTGTCCATTCCAGTTGAAATTGATTTGTTTTTTTCTGTGATTTGATTGACATCTTCGTGCCGTCTTTTCAGCAGGTATATAAAAAAAAACTGGTCATCTTGCTGTGCATGACCTATGAAGCGAGGTTCATAAAGTTCAATTTGGTTCCTTACGAGAAGTGTATTCACCACGGATCATCTGACCACAATTCTTTAATGACTTCCGCAGAAGCTTTCATCAGAGTAGCTTTCATACTCCAAATTCTATCATTTATGATCCTTTCATACGTATCTTTTCAACCACCTTGTATTGGATGAACACTGGATGACACTGTTCATGAAACAAGTGTTACCGACATTCTTCAACCCATTGAGACCGAATGTTGTGGTAGTATTATGGGTTTGATGGTATTGAAGCCATTTGTGATCAGATCGTCACATCTGTCTTCCGAATTGGCGCGACAAGGAATTGGAATTTGGAATGCATGATATGAAGTGGAATGGAAGTATGAGGGATTTTCTGATCTTTGGAGAAGTTTGTAGAATCTAGAAGGAATCAGGTGTGCAGTCTATTTCCTCTGGAGTTATTGTTTTCCTATGCATTTCAATTCCATCGTGGAGTTTTAACTTTCATCAAAATCCAATTCGCAATTCACATCGGAGGCTCATTCATCAGAGATCGCTGGTTTCGACGTATTCCATAGCTAATGTGAAGACTTAAGAATAATTTTTCCAGTTGACGGATAACAGGAATGGTTCCTGAGACAGAAGCTGCATTTCCACGTTGATTTGCAATAACACTACCATTCGTAGTGGCAGCACCATGACAATTGGAAGTGGCAACTACATGTGATACTGCCAAAGTATCCAAATGCACGCATGTGGCATGCCGAACAAGAGGTTTACCAAACTCCCAAGAGATGAGCGCCATACTGTCAGGGCGTTTGCCATCGTCGCGACTCACAACAAGAGGTTCTTAAATTGCTGGAATATCTGCCGTTGTTAAGGCACTTTCAATCAATTTATTCACAGCACTATGACTAGAGGCGGGTTTCTCGGGGGTTGTGGGGTTGTGTGCTGGGTTTTGGGTGCGGCTTATTTGCACTAGACTAGAATGAAGCCCGGCGCTGAATCTGCAGCTCAAACCGTGAATGCCCATTTCATCGACGTGAACAGTACATCTGCAGGTATGAGAAAGAAAAAAGGAACTTTCCAAACGTCATCCAATAGCAATTCTAAATGATTCCTTATAGGGGAAAGTGCCCAGTGAACTCAATGGAAAAGCATTGAACCAGGAGCCTGATTGTTCGGAAGTAACTGCTTTGAAATGAGCCTTTTCGGTTATTGACATAGCTGAATCTACCATTTTTTTCAACGATATCAATCAGAGGAATATTCCAGCCCTCAGCCAAAATAATTATTTCAGTTCCCAAATCCACATGTCTATTAAACTTCAGCAAACCTGAACTCTTCACCCTAGACATCCTGAGGACGAACCTCAACGCCCATAAGCTTTCCTTCCTTATATCCATGGAGTCACTGATGAAGAAAGTCGAATTCTTACAAGACATGATATCACAATCGTTTTCACTGCGAACCCAAATATCCACCTTCCTTCGCACGTCCAAAGACACAACACCTAATGACACCCAAGGTATATATGAAATACCATGTTCTAACTGTCCCAGAACATAGATCGGTCAGACCAGGACTCATTATATAACCATCGCCTCCAATGGGGAAGATGACCCAAAGCTTTTAGTAGGTGGCAGCACGACTGCATGTGCTTAACGAGTGATTTTGCAGGTTATGCTTTATTTTTATTTCAATGAATATTTTCAAAAGATACTTAAGAATCATAAGGATGTTTTCTCCAACCGATAGATATAGATGTTTGTCTGTACCAGAACTGAAAAGTTTGTTGAGGGAACGTGGTGGATCCCTCAAAGGAAAAAAAAAGATCTGAGTGAAAGGTAAAAAATTAAAACTGATTACGAAGGTGTTTCGTTAAAAATCATCATAATTACCATCTACTAGCCCTGCTACGTTCTTTTGTAAGTGACTGGAGCATAATCTAGAATGTTCAGAAGCCTGAAAACTCTTTCTTTTCAGGGCTACTTCCCACTGCTTTTTCAGTTTTGTTTCTTTTGGATATAAATGCGTGCCTACATTTTTACATCCGAATGCACTACATAAGACCATTTTATGTCGATTTCAAATCTCTTATATTCTTAATTATTGCAAAGAAGGGACGTTTGATGTTTTGAATTGTTGTCATTTGACTTGAGAGGCTGTCAAAGGTACATGCAGTGGTGGCGCTCCTAGTGGTAGAGTTTTGCAGCCGTCATCCCCATTGAGCCATCGTCAGGATACCAGCATACAGCAGTTGAATTCGATGTCTATAGATTTTACTAAAATGTCTATTGCGAACCAGAATAATACTGGTCCCAGATGTCTAAACTAATTACATGACTCAAAAAGGTTCTTGATTTGTAGTATTGGTAGATGAATTTCAGATGCTATTGACCAATGTTCGAGAGATAATTCCATCAAGTCCTGGAAAAATCTTCTGTTATTCACTTATAGAAATTTCACAATTCCCTATGATGCTGGCAAAGGTATAGTATCCCTTGCCACCGATTTCAAAAGGAATCCAAGTCAAACCAGATTAACCTTTTCTGTAACTGAGCAAAGTTATAAATTTCTAAATTCTAAGTTTGCTATGATGAAAAAAGTGAATAATAAAGTATAAGATGGCGATCTTTCAGGAGCTGTAAAATTTCAACCTTCCTTGAACTCCAATCCAAGCATCATCAGGCAAATAATAAAATTCCATATCGAAGCAATTATCCCACGGCCAATTCATTCCTAGTGAATAATGAAGTTCGTCAAGCAATCATGTATTCTCGTAACAGTTCTTCAGGAGGTTTAGATTCTTTGGGACCATCTCACCTACAGGATATGTTAAGTTACAGTGCGGGTTCTGCTGCAACAAAGATTTTACCATCGCTCACTGCACTTCACAACTTCTATAAGGAAATATAGAAGAAGAAATTCGTCCTGTTTTATTTGCTGCTTCATTGTGTGCACTGAGGATGGTGGTCTTAGACCGATAGCCGTCGGTAACGTTTTCCGTCGTCTAACTTCGAAATTGGACTCATACAAGCTGTAAGAAAGATTCGGTGATCTCTTTCTTCCAATCCAGTTTGGTTTCGCTACTCCTGGAGGCTGTGAAGTTATTTTACATTCTGCTTGACGATATATCAATGAACACGGGTCCAAAAATGGAAAACTTTTTTTTTATTAGATTTCAAGAACGCTTCATCGTGATCATATTTCAAAAGTTGTTCAAGATACTTTTCCTGAGTTACATACACCAATATTTCAGTGCTAACATCAGCCATCTATTTTGTCATTTGATGGAAATATAATATCGTCAGAACGCGGAGTTCAGCAAGGAGACCCCTCTTTTATATCACATGATGTAATAAAACAGATGAAAACCGAGTTCAATGCATGGTATTTGGACGACGGTTCTTCCGGAGGAGATGTAGAAGTTTTTTTCATCAGTTATTCATAATCCCCAGGATATTGGGCTCGAGCTGAACTTCCAAAAATATGAAGTTTACTTCCTAAGCGAACACGACTCAAATATTTCTTTGAAATATAATGAAATGGCTCCAGGAATCGAACTCGTTAAGAAATCTGAGTTGATACTTCTTGGTGCCCTCTCACGAATGAGGAATTAACTTTGAACAAAAATGATTGTTCCGAAATTATGAGCATCCGAAACATGTTGCTTTTCATTTTCTCAGAAATTGTTTGGTGATTCCAAAACCCATTCATCTCATGGGATGCTGTCCATCCTGGGTTAACGGAGAGCATCAGATCAAATTTAAAATGAAGCAGTTCGTGACACACTTCGAAATTTAGTAAATAATCAGATGGATAATGACTCATGGCTTTAAGCGACCCCTCCAGTGACTCATGGTTGCTTAGGAATTCACACAACTAACGATCCATTATTACCTTTCTTTCTATCTTCAAGTAATAAGGTGACTGATGTGATTCAATACTACCATTACCTGTACCTGCAGAAATTTCCTCGAGAGCAGCAGAACAACTCTGAATCTCCCGAATTCATCTTGACCTGCCCAATATCAAACGAAATATTCAGAAAACCTGGGATATTCGTCTGGTTAAACTAGCTCCGGAGAAATTTTCAGATACGCCCACAACTCCCACAGATAAGGCTCGTATAATGAGAGTTTCTTCAAGAAATGCAGGAACTTAGTTAAATGCATCACCAGTGTCCTCCCTCGGTACTTTATCAGATGATCAGTCGTTCAGAGTTGCAATTGGTTTTAGTCTGGGATCGAATATTTGTGTTCAACACAAATGCATATGTGGTACAGAAGTAAGCCCCCAAGGAATTCATGGATTGAGTTGCATGTACAGCGCAGGACGTTTTTCTCGTCATCAAGCTGTAAATGATGTCATCTGACGTGCATCAATTTCGGCCAAGATACCTTCAACTCTAGAACCTCCAGGCAGTGACAATGTAAAAAGACCAGATGGCAAGCCCCTCATCCCATGCCATATTCCATCAACTTCTGTTTCTAGTGGTTCAGCAGCTTCATCACCAGAAATTTCGAAAAAACTAAAAAATAAAATTTTGGAAGATAAGTTCATTTTTTATGCGGTCGGAAGAATGACTTCATGAAGGATATCGTTACCAACAACATTTCCAATGCGGAAGGAACCCTGATAGAAACGTTCGCCAAGCTGATAAAGGAATTATGGTAAGATAATTTAGTTAACAGTGTGGTGGACATAGTGTTACTGAACACCCAGATCCAAAAACTCGCCTCCCGCTCCAATGGCTTCGCTCGCCCAGGAGTTTTTACGATACTTATTGAAGGGTTTACATGAAAACGTAAATCGAAGAAAGGAAAAACCTGAACGCATTCCGATTGGAACTGATGAAAATTCAAGTGACGATGAAAACGCTTGAGTATCTTGGTTGTGTGACAGCAGCGAAAAAGTACAAGAATCGTGGTCCAGGTACCTGTGCATGGAACTCAAATATAATAGACAACTTCGTCGACCAAATAAAAACGACGTTAAAAAGCACATATTGCAACTTTCGACTCCTTTTGAGACCTGTCGCTACATATCCCACAGAGAACCGGTCAACTCAAATAATCAAAGTGCTTGGATTCTTTCACCAGAGAGGAGACGTTGAATGGGATTGAGAAGCCGACGTGTTCCAAGTGTAAAAGAAGGCAGAGATACACGAAGTCATTCTCGATCCATATGTTTCCTTGGGTGTTGGTGATCCATCCCAAACGTTTTTCTCCAACAGAAAGATCCAGAGAAAAATTGATTGTCACCATCGATTTTCCGTTGGAAGGTCTGGACAAGAGCAACTACGCGGCAGCTAATGTAGCTCCTTGCCGTTCTGACCTCTACGCACTCTCCAACCATAGCCACACTACGTACAGCGGCCACTACAAGGCCTACTGTCGGCACCCTTACGCCGGAACGTGGCACCAATACAACGATTTCCATGTGTCACCGATTTCCTCGAAATATCTCGTAAGTGGCGAAGCAAACGTTTCATTTTGAAAACGGGAGGGCACTAATGAACAGGAGGAAACGGAATTTCCCACTTGACATTTCTTTATATTTATTTTATTTCATTTATTTTTATTTCTATTCGTTTACTCCCTTTATAATTTATATAACTGTATCTTATGGATATACATTGATCATTACTGTATTTCTCTGATACTTCGGAATGACCTTCTGCAAACTGTACATCGCGATTTCTTGTAGGAATCCATCAAATGTTTATGTTAGTAAAAAGTCATTTCAGTAAAAATATTGACGTGTGCCAGATATTGCTTCAAAATCGTTCCACAGAAATTTTGGAAGATCTGGTACTTTCTTGAGTTGAAATGGAAACGAGCAACAATCACGGACATTGAAATAGTATCTTCAACATATTCATTTCGCAAATATTCAGATATGAATTACAATGAACCAGGAACAGACTTCAACTTGACTTGAACAAAATATCTCAACATTAAATTTTATTCTTTGATCAATAGTTCAATTTTCTCATTTGACATAATTATCTTCCCATTCTAACTTGGGTTTTCGAATCAGTAACTTCAAGAATAGGTTTTATTCTTGATATTGCTTTTCGTTTTCCCTCACCAAATAAAACTCTTCTCCAATTTTGAATGAAACAAATTCAATTTTTGATCAACTGCTCATTTCAGTTCCCTCTTCAGATTTGAATTTACCTATTAGAGTTGTTTTTTTTTTACCTGAAACCATTTTTGGCATGTATCATTGGAGCTAATTATGTATATAAACAATGGAAATTTGAACTAATAACTACCACTTTTCAGATCAGGTTATCGATGTAATATAATATATCATTATGGGTTAACTGGAACTCAAATATATCAATGTTCAGAACATATTGTTATGAGAACCGAATGTAAATCTATATCGTTCACCAACTTCTGGACATCATGCAAAAAAAATCCAAAACTATCTTATTCCTGAAATTTTTATTATATATTCAATGATGTTATTTTCGGATACATTTGAGAAATACAGAAACAGTTGGAAACGTCTCGTAATCCGAAAAGGAACAATAGTAATGAATTTCCTCAGTTAGGGATAAACAATGTACATGAATGTTGAACGTATAAAAAAGAAGAATGAAATATCCATACCTCTTTTCTGGTCAATATAAATATTTTGAGAAGAAGCTCCGTCTGTGGGAAAATCAACAACCGTTAATTCTGAAAAACAGAAGTCTAGATGGGGTGTTAGTATAAAGCAATTCAAAAATTTGAATGGATGAATATTACATAAAAACCCACTGTTATGAAGTTTAACATTTCGAGAGCCTCCGATTAGGCTGATGAAATGTGAGGTTTCAATTGAGTAGGGTGTCAAATATGCCTTCAAGATTTCTGATTTGTGATAAGGAATCATAATAATCCTCAAATAGGTGGGAGTTGAATGAGATCGATTTACTACAGTCTGGAACAGTCTTAGACACCTGAATTTTCATGGAGAACTGATTGAATATTCATTTTGGTACCCTCTTCCATCAACTTTCAGGATGACTTCGATACTTGTTTTTGATTTGAAAAATATGCTGTCATCAATACATTCAAATAGATGAGAAAAAAAACCTCATTCGAAAACAAAATAAATTTCGAATAGGTTCTGTGGGATAACTAGTCGTTATGTAACAACGAATGGAATATTATACGGCAGAATTTCTTTTATGATTTCGTCAATATAATCGCCTTGGTGCAAAGTTTGATTGTTTAGATGTTGATGAATGAAATTGTTTCAGAATCAATTAGGAATATTGTGGAATATTCAACAGAGTACATGAATATTCAGTCACAGACAAAGTGGATAATCATGTAGTTGAAATATATTGTCGAACTTGATTGTTCTCAAAGAATCTCAAAGAGGAACTCACCAGAACATAAACAGCAAACGGCATAACAACAACTGCAACAAGGAGATCAGCCAGAGCTAAACTAACGATGAAATAATTTGTAGCAGTCTGGAGGGTCCTTTCCCTATAGACACTGAGTATCACAAGAACATTTCCGAACAACGTGAAAATGGGAAATAGTACGAGAATGAGAGCCCAGTAATTATGATAGGTCTCAAAAGAAACAACATCACCGTCACAAGTCACATTCGTAGAATTCACACCAAAACTACAATTCAATAATTGTTTATCGTAGAAATCTGAATCATTCGCCAATTTAATCCTTCTGAAATATTGGTCAATATCTTCGAAAGCGAACAAATAAGTGTCTACCGATTGATTTTTCTCGTGATCCGTGATATTCGTTTCATTGTACCAGAATATCGCATCTTGCAAGTCTTCCAGCCGATGGGCAATCATTTTCACAAAGGATTCAAACGCTCAGAGTTATTGGGTCATACATAATCTTTCGAGGAGAGGATATGATCGGATATTTTCGAAACGGTTTTCATTTATTCTCTGTCCACTCTTTGTCATTGTGATAAAACCGAACAATTCAAGCCATATCGACATCACAGTGAGCAATGTTCATCGTAAAGACATCTCAAAGGAGTCGAAATTTGAAATAGATCTTTCACTTTCATGATTATCACACTTTTCCCGGACTCATTCAAGAAGAAATGTTCGGAGAAATGTTTCCTATCACTATCCGAAGATGCTCTTGCACCTGAGAGAACGTTCGCCAGCGATCGCGCTCGCAAGTGATTTTGGAGAATCGCGTGTTGATGGAGTGGCGGTCGAATACTGTATGCGCTGCGTCGTTGGCGTCGGTGTATAAAGACGCGCAAAGGCGCCGCCCTGTCTGTCGTACCGGCGTTCTGGTGGACCTTCATTTAGGAGAATGATGGAACAAATATATTGATAAAAAGGTAGTCCGGACTCTGCAAAGGGGCATCCTTGGGGAGTTTTTGTGGCGTTAGATGTTTACCCACGGTTGAACTGACAATAAATTGCTGAGGCCACTCTCAATGTCAAAATATCATTGCAGTTTGCAAACTGAGTTTGTTGAAGGTGGAAATTCAATCATGATTCTCTTCATAGTGACTTCCGATAATGTCGTTATGACTTTATTTCATAGAAGTCCTGTCAATACCGGCTGTGTCAACGATGCGTGGTGGACAGTTTCCCTATAAGAAATCATGTACGTTGACCCAGATGAGACATTAGGAGAGCAATGAAATCTATATTCTAAATCGAGCAATGAATGATGGTCATTTCTCAAGATTATAAAATTTGCAGCATGAGCCGTTGGAAATTAGCATTCCACGCGAGTTATACATTGTTCCTTTTCTACGGCTACAGCAGAGATATTATATTATTACATCATTAATATTTTAACAAATGATACTAATTCCAGATTTGATATCATTCAAAATTCCCATTTGGCAAGAACAATCAAATGAGTGGATACAGCTGCCATTGCTTGAAATCTGACCTTTTATGGGAGACCTGATACTACAACTGTAACACAATAAAGTCATCGTGTTATCAGGTAAGGAAATGAAACTGAAGTCGTACAATGTACCTCATTGATTCATCGAGGACAGTTGGAATAGAGCAGTTTTGTGTTATAGCCGCAGAAGAGGCTATATTCCGAGACAGATTGACCAATGGATGTGCGACTGATTTAACGTTTTTTTTTGTTTTGAAAATTAATATCGTAATTATTATGAAAGATAGAGATTCGTGCGCAGATCTGATCATTGTTTCTCAAATGGCATACCATAATTTTTGTCACTGATTCGAAAATAAGGACTTATCGTTGTGGGGTCCAATTTTCTGTTGAGTTGCGTCTATATTGATCACTTGAGTCTGGTATATGTTTCTATTTTTTACAAACAATAACTGAAAGAAACATCACAGGAGTGAAAACCCCTTATACTCTCCAAGAGGGATATTCTGGGAGGGTCAAACGCAACCAACATATGCATACACAAGAATTATCAACATGTCTCATAACAAATAACGGTTTTTTGAGAATTCGAAAACAAGAACGACAAAAAAATCAGCTCCGAAATTCGTCAACCGCATAACATTTTTTTTCAATTCAAGTATTTTCAGTCTGGCTTCGAATATATTGATGATTGAAGAGTTTTTTATTATGATATTCAAGTAGTTGAAGACATTACAGCCCGTATATAAATGATTGACTGAATGTTGAAAATTTCAGTCGTTGAAAGTAGCTCTATATGAGTGACACCATTACGGGTATATATTCCAGTCAAGAATGCAATATCGCAAAGGGCAGTTTATATTGGCATGACAAAGAGTACCTGAGATATTCTGTCGACAATGCTGCGACAGAAAATTGAGTGCACAACAATTTTTACTCAGTTTGTTACAGAGTGTATCAATATGTGGCTCCCAGGACAGCTTATGATCGACTATCAGTCCTAACATTTTTACTGTTTCGCAGAGGTTTAACTAACCACGAACTTCAAAAAACTGGGGATTTTTCAAATTGTTCTTCGTTGAGAATTTACACTTAACACGTGTGACAGTAAATGTTTTCACGGATGGTTGAGTATGCGAAGTTGGAGAGGGACCGCACCCACTCCCCCCCCACCTTCATTGTCACTTTAGCCAAGCCAAATCAGGAAATAAACAAAAACAACACACCCCTCCAACACCACCAACGCAAACAACCACCACTCCCTTCCATCCCACAAAATTCATATCACCTTACCCCACCCCCCACCTATCCTATCGTTTTTTTTTTTTTTATTTACTCAATTTACTCAAATCAATCATTAAATTAAATAATCTACATTACATATCCTCCAATCCAATCAAACAAATCAATATATACTCTTTCTATAAATACATATCATTAATAACATAAATAAAAAAAAAAAAAAAAAAACAATCAACCAACTCAACCATCCAATTCATTAATTTATTCACTTACCAACCCACCCCCCCCTTCCATCACCTCACTTATCTCAACACACAACCATTCATCTATTTTATTTATTTTATTTATTTTTTTCATATATTATTAAATAATAATATATTAATTTTTTCTTTTATTCCACAAAAAAAAAAACAACAAACAAAAAAAAATAAATATATACAAAAAAAATATTATTATTTCATTACTTGAAATCTATTTATTTAATAAGGAAAAGAAAAAAATTTTTAATTAATAAAAAAAAAAAATAAAAAACCAAAAAAAAACCTCCCATTTTTTTTTTTTTTTTTTTTTTTTTATCCTTCTTTACCAACAAAAAAAAAAATAAAAAAAAAACCCACCAAACTTATTCTTTTTTTTTTTCCCACCATCATTATTTATTAACAACCCACCACTTATCCACAAAAATATCTACCCACCCCTTTTTTTTTTTTTTCCTACCCAACAAACCCACACCAACAAACATTACTTTTCTTCCTTCCCTCCCTCTTTCCCCTTCTCCTTTCTTCTCCATACCCTCTTTTCCTTTTTTTTTTCCTTCAAAAACAAATCCACACCCCCTTCCTTCCTTTTTCTTTCTTTCTTTCTTTTTTTTCTTTTTATCATTCAATCCCACCACACACACACATCCATCCTTTTTCTTTCTTCCTTACTTTTTTTTTTTTCTCAATCAACATTCCCACCACAAACATACATCCATCCTTCTTCCTTCTTCCTTCCTTTTTTTTTTTTATCTATCAATAACAAACAAAAAATAATTCCCTCTCTTTTTTTTTTTTTTTTTTTTTTTTATATATCTCTCTCATCCCCCTCCAACCTAACCAAACAATAATTCTTTCTTTCTTTTTTAATTAACAAACAAAAAAAAAAAAAAAAAAAAATAAATAAACAAACAAAAACCAACCTTTATTATCAAACAATCTTTCTTTTTTTCTATCAATCAATCACTCTCCCACCAAACACATTTTTTTTCCCCCCCCCCCCCCCTCCCTAACAAACAAACCATCTACAAAAAAAAATTTTCCCAAAAAATTTCCATCAAGGAAGGAGAAAGAATTATACCCACCCCCCACCCAATAAAAAAGTGCGAGTTTCTTCTTCTCCTTCCCCACTCCAATTCCCACCCATTCTCCCATTCCCTCCAAAAACCTTTTTTTCCCTTTAGAAAAAAAAGCCCTTTTCCGGGTCCCCAAAAAATTATTTTTTAATCTAATCTAGGATTTACATTTACAATTTTACAACATTACATCATTCACCAAACATTACTTTTTTACATCTTTCAATTGACGAAGTTGATTTTTTTCAATATATTTCATCTATTTAAAACAGGAAAATATACATGACTGAGACCCTGAAGCTGTAAATTTTACGAATCAACCTGGAAAACATTATGTTGGATTGATCACATCACAAGAACCTGTAAGTAAATAACATTAAACATGCTGAATTTACCGCTTTCGTAAAAGGTGTTTTCATAACCCCTAAATGCATTTTGTTGGAAAAAACTACTTTCTCGTCGTTTCCGATGAAAATTTTTGATGTTTTTATTCATTTTAGGACCTCCTTAAGCAACCCTGAAAATTTCGTCTAAATCGGTGAGGATACCGTATTCTCCATGTTTGCCCGAAGTTGTTATTCTGGGAGTTTATTCTTTGATTTGTCGATAGTTATTTTCGCCAATATCTCAGTTGGCATTTTCAAGAATGTTACTTACTGCTCCTACTTGGTGCTAGCAACTGTTGTCCGAAAAACTTCTGCCAGTTTTTAAATTGTTTCTCGGTCGTAAATTGCAGACGATATGATCCGTTCCATCGTCCATCACGTCAATTAAGGTTGTCGGACCCTTGGCTTATGACTTCACAGGTAATAACGGTCGATCTGGTTTGTGGCGTCCTGCAACCATCGAATGACCACTTTCTGAATTATTTTTCTTTTTGTTGATGAGGGCCCTCCAGACATTTGGTATGTTTCGAGAGTCGTCTCTTTTGTTGATTTCTTCATGCTTTCCTATCTCGATGGCTTCCCTTATTCGGCGTGTTCTGAAGGGGTTCATATGCGCTATTTTCCTTGCTGTCTCGAAATTTTTTTCGTGACCCGTTCGGTGCTGGTGTTGAAAGAGAGCGGAAGATGTTTGTTTTTACCTCATGCTAGTTTTGTTTTCCCTACATTCTAGCTGACAGACGAGTAGGAGATTCGTCAGGCCTATTTATTGCTTATCATATGTCCCCGCATGTGATGCTATATATTCCTTGGTTTTTCAGAGAAATCCTGTCCTTTGGTCTCGGTGAGCAAGACGAAACTGCGAGGTTTTAAAAAAGTTCGTGTCGTTTGTTTTCTCATTAGTCTTCCGATTTTTTCGTAGAGTCACTGACTTTTTTCGTTCTGGATGGTATTTCGAATCTGCGAACAATGTGAAGCACTCTCTATTTGTTCAAAAGTTCTGACCCTGATGAGTTCATGAAAAAGATATATTCTCTTTCATTTCGTAACAAAAAACTATTTAAATACACACAATTCTGTTCACCGCAGCACTTTTTCAAATTATTTCTGCATTTGGAACACGTTGTTCAATCTCTCCATCCAATGTTTATTCTTTCAGTGAATAGGTTAAATTTATGAATGTTGTTCTGGAAATCAAGAGAAAATATATTAGTGGCCACTCAAATTTTCAAGCCATCCCTGAGATGTACTTCATGAGTGAGGCACCTTATTTATATCTCGAATACAAATATGTTTGATGTTAAAGGTGGTATGTATGTATGAAAAATGAAACGAGGTTCAACGGATACATAGTGAATATAATCATGTATCGCAATTCTTTTATTCGAAACAGAAGGCAGCATATTACTCCTCCATTAATATTAACAAGATCATAGTTGCTTCTAATCATAAAAAAAAACATTGCGTTCGACTTCTGATTCGTAGTCAGCAGTAACTAATAAAAAGTTGTAGCAATTCACTTTAGCTAAATAAGAATAATCAACCTTATTGATAGAATGTCGATAAATTTACCTACTGCACTTTTATCTCACCCTGTATACGTTATTGAATATTTTCCGTCATAACACCTTCTTTTCCAGATTTTACCTGGTTCCTTTAAATAGAAAATCAAAACATACCTTTCAAAACAAAGGATGACCATAATAAAGTTCAGAACGTTTTCGTGATATAGGTCTGAATAACTTTCGAGCTTTCCATGGATTCCTTTCAGGTAGAATATGTGATGGGAAGAATGGGTGTTAGTCTACCTACACTATAAGAGATAATCACAATTTGATATTCATTCATAGTTCATTTTGGTCAGTGATTTGTTCTCGACTTCGGTGAACTTGTTTACATTCCTGACGATCAAAAGTCAACATCGACAAGGTCTGATAACAGCGACAGCCGTCACCCAGATCCGCCACGCACAGTACAAGTGCGCTAATCGGTAGTGCCCCTCAATTTGCTTGACACTGGCTAATGGCATTAAAACTGCATGAATCTACCTCATGGATAGATACATTGAAATTAAACGGGAGAAGGACGCGCTTTGCCGTTCTGAAAGTTGAAGTGGCGCGTGGAAAGTTTCTGAGGAGTTTTGAAATATATCCATCTGGTCGGTACCTACACCTGATACCTGCTGAAGTCGATAAACATCGACGACGCTTCGGTTGAAACGTACAATTTGGTACTGAGACCATATGATGATGAATGTGTATCCTTTCCTTCTAACACTTCCGTCATTCGAAAACCGCCGAAGGTTCTCGATTGAATAATAACAACTAACAATAGTATTTGAGATGATTGACATCCGAAATTTGCGATGGAGAACTCAGGGTCTTAGATATCTCAGTGGTAGATTATCCGCCTAGAGAACGGAAGGTCGTGGGTTCGAATCCCGCTTGAAGAAGTTAATTTTTCTCAAAGTCTTGTGATTTGTCTGAATGCCGTTATCATTTCATTCATATATATATATATATATATATATATATATATATATATATATATATATATATATATATATATATATATATTTGTTTGGGTAAGTGTTTTAAGATTTGATTTGAAGTGAATTGTATTTAGGGAAGTAAATGTTAAGAATTGTTTATAAATATGAAAGAGAAAAAAAGTGTATTATGTGTTATTGAGAATGGTTGTAATGTTAGAAAATGAATGAATGATTTTGAATGAATTGTAGATTTAATTTGTAATGGTAATGTAATTATTTAAATTGTGAGATAAATATGAATAATTTTTAGTAAGAGTTTTTAAGTTTAGATTTTTTTTTTTTTTTTTTTGTTTTATTATTTTTTTTTTTTTTTTTGTTTTTTTTTGTTTTGTTTTAGTTGTTTTGTGATGGATTGTTTAGGTAAGTTTTTTTTTTTTTTTTTTTTTTTTTTTTATACCCACCTGATGCTGTTTGAATTTAAATATTAGGTAATGCGATCCAATCTAGGTTGTCTTCTTAAGAGTGAGATGCATAAGCACATACAAGATAATGAATAAAATGGGTACAAAGACAAATATCAACTCAAGGAATTTTCTTAAATGCATTTCATTACCGAAAAACCATATCGTACACTCTGCTTTTTATGCGAATCACATAATTTTTTTGAATGATGATGTTCTCAAAATTTTCGAATTAATTAATTAGAAACTGAATATATTGCCTGGAATTGGAAACTCAAACGGCTCGGATGATATTCATTTTTGTGATGGACTGCATCGTACCAGGTACAGGAATTTAGGTTGAGTAGACAACCACAGGAACATGAAAAACGGAAAGTATGAAAATCCTCAAATGAAATTTCTCATATGCAGTTTTATCGGAATTCGTGTACGGCAGTACACACACCCTCCTTTCAGTAATTTCGATCAATGCTATATTGCCAATATCGATATAAAGATTCCAAAATTATGAAACCGTAACCATAAACCCTAGACAAACAATAATATTGTACTATTGAAAATTTCACAAGAAAAAAAAACAGGTTTTCCAGAAAACAATCCAACGGCTTTCCTACCTCTTCGAGGGTTTTTAGGGTTGCCAAAAAAATCGGACTTGGATTTCAGGATCACAGCCGATTGCACCGACTTTCTCCTATGGGACCCTCAACAGAGAGACTCTTTAAGATAGGTGAGGGTTCATTAATGGGTGTTCCATGATCTCTCAAGCTATGATGCAATTCTTACAGTACGTTGAATGGCTTTTAATGGCCAATTAGTTTAATGTTCAAATGAGAAAAAGTCGGAGCAATCAGCGGCCAATCTCTTCCCAGGAAGTGCAGTTCAAACGTGTTCTTTAAAAAAAAAATACATTTGCAATTTTCCAGATCCGGATGACACCGCAAAACGTATTATATTGGGTGAAGTGAATGTTCTCAGAGTATTTACTCAGTGCTTGGAGCATTTTCTGAAAACGAAGTGAATAAAAATGAGTCCAAGCTGTCGAGTAAATTCTCCAACTATCGGAAAAACTTGAAAATGTACTTACATGAAAAGAGTGAGAATTGGCTCGAGTGAGAATATTCTTCATTTGTTTTGCTTATCTCTCCATGTTGAAACTTTCACATACAGCTGCTGAAACTGGGCCATTTCTCAGTTTGGGTTGATGAGTTGAATCGTCAGGCATACCTATATATAACATGTCGTCGAGTGATGATGGTAGTGAACACGAAGTGGAAAAAATTTGTTTACGGATAGTGCCAAGCGGCAACTCTAGACACATGACATAATTGATTCTGACGAATTTTCTATTAGCGATTTATTTCGGAGAGCCCGTGCAGAATCAGTGTACTACTTTCTTTTTTCAACACTTCACAAAATGAAGGATAAAGATACACGAGTTCTGTCAAAAATTGCACGAGTTGCTACCTAAGAATTCGGTATATCTTTTATGTTTACTTTGCCTATTTCTTGTTTCCGTTCAGAAGTAAATGCAGATAGATGCATTTGCTTCATATTTTTGATATATATGTTATGATAAATTAATACCAAAACTCATAGAAATTCTTCTCATCCGGTGCTGAAAGTTTTTAGATTTGATGAGAGTCTTCGAAATATCGGTTTCGACGTGAGAGGTAGTGGAGTTTGACCACAAAGATGGAAAAAAGTACCTACGTGAATATAGCGTTTTGTAGTGAGAATTATATATACAATGATTATAGTGTTCAATTCGAAATGAATTGGACCCACCATAGTCCAGATGAACCTGAGAAATTTCAATTCATTAGGAAGAGCGCTGTAGTGCAGGCTATTATGGTGCTATACAAGAAACCAGACATCAATCGAACAGGCAGGCAAGTTCTCATCATCATTTTTATTTGCTAAAGAATTTGTTATTCCATAAAATAAATCTTAGAATAAAATGAATGTCTAATGCTTTCAGTTTAAACAAAATCATATGGCAAAATATTTCAATGAAAAATGCCCAAACATTATGGGAGATGGTTATGTACAATGTGAACCCAGATGCATCTTGATGTGTACAATCCAAATGATACTTCTCCTGGCAAGTTACTCGCTTTTCAAATTCAGGAAAAATTGAGAGAAACCTACACCATGAAGTACTTCTATGTGTCATGAAAGATGATTTATGGAAAGTCAGTTGATTCACATTTCAGTTACTGCTGAAGTTTTATTCAGTAATACTGAAGTGACATTTTGCCTGGTATCAAGACTTGAACCTGATTTGCTGATGCTTTTCATTCAAGGTAATATTATTAAGCTATGATAGCATACTTTACTATTCGAATAGATTGAAATGCAATTATATTTGAGTATGTACTTTAGATTGAATTTAAACTGATTGAAATCACAAATTACCTAGTATTGTTATTCTAACAGTAACTTTTCTTGCTCAAACATCCCCTTTCATGGAAATCATGTATATTGCTCAAAGTGCTTCTCGAAAACACCACTTCCTGTTTTCCATATGAAGACATACGTTACATCTATCCAGCTACTGATAATATTTAAGGTACAAATCGACGTTGAACATTATACACATAAAAAATACCAACGTTCATTGTTTCGAACTTTATTCTTTTTGAATCTTCACATTTATTATTGATTCTTAATACAAATTTCCATGAAGTATAAGTAATTATGAAATTTTTATGACTGCCTTATTGATTTTTTCATTAAAAATAACTTTTCAACACCTACAGTCTTGTGCCGTCTGAAGGCGGATTCAAGCAAGCCAGCATATAACTCATAAATAACTCAACTCTTCTTAGGCGAATGATGAAAGATGGATCTTTCCAAGTTAACTTATCAACTTGTCTGAATCCCCTTATTGAGTCCTGGTGATTCATTTTTCCAATTTGATAAGTTATTCATCAGTTGAGTTGGCTTGCTTGAATCAGCCTTAATACTATATAATTATAAATTTTTACACACAAATACAAATAGAGAATTCACATGAGTGAGAGAAATCAAAACCACACACACACACACACATATTATTATAATTATCAAAGATTAAAAAAAAGTAGGCATCATATTCGGACTGTTCTGAGGGAACTAGTCACCCAGCAAGGGTTTTTTATTTTGGTTTGTTTATTGAATGTCGATTTTTGGAATACTTCTCTTGTTTCTGGATGTCAGCAAAATTATCTCATGTTCGGGTTTCAAACTTGAAAGTAGTTTTTTTGAAATAAGATACAGCATTTTTTGCTATCATTTTGTTATTGGGAGAAGCGATAATGCCAAGTCACTTCATTATTGAATTAATTGAAGGTATAACAATACATTTTCATATCTCTATGTTGGAGTGAGTATTAATGCATTTATGTTGTCCTAAAAAATATCCCGTGTACAGATAGTTATTGTTACTGTGGTGTACAGAAATGCAATTATTTTCTTATTGTAAATGAGGTAGCACATTTTTTTTTACTTGTATGAAAATGAGAAATTGATACAAACCAACACTAGTCATTATGTTGTTCATTTGTTGACGAATTCCCTGTCTTCGAATTCCTGTGTAATTTTTAATTGGAGATGCTCCTATATTCTCATTCTCATATGCATCAATGCACAGTGATATTTAACTTGATCTCTAACAGAGATGGTTATGATGAATCTTATAAGAACGAATATCAAATTATTTCGTTCTTTGATAGATGGTTCCATACTTCATATAGTAATAAAAATTATTCGCCTTTAATCGAATAAATGAAAAATCATTTCCATTTTCCCTTCTTTAGAGAAGTATGGAAACAATCAATGTGAATCTAAAATGCCCCAAAATGAAACAATATCGAAAAACGAAATAATTCAATCAAGTACTGTGTGGAATGCCTTCTGGAATTTTTTGACAGTGATCATAAAATCCCTGTTACTGAAACCAGTATTTTTTCGAGGGATTCAAAGTTGAAAATTATTTTCTGGCTCTTTGATAAAGCCATTAGTACTTGAACTGCATCAATCCTGAATAATTTGATGGTTCTTTTCTTTTTTCTTCTTATTTTTTGAGAAAGGTTGATATAAAAAATTAACCCACCATATATCAGTAATATGATATTCACTGAAGTCTTGCAAGTTTTGAAAAATGCTTTGTTTTACTTTTTGCAATTCTTTTTTATTTTCTTTACTGCAGCATATACTCAGTCTAGGAACTATGTATGTTACCAAAGTATATTTAGATATTTCTATGTTGTGTTTTTCGCAACCGAGTAAAACTTTTGGTATAAAGTTAGATAATCTCTGCAAAATCAGAGATAAACAGTTTCTTGTTAGCTTTCTGTTGGGAATTTCAAAAATGGTACTCTCTGCTCCATGAAGAAAGGATATGATTTTTTTTGAGGGATAAGTCAGATATCCTCTACTTTCACTTTTTATATAGGCGTTATTTATTTATTTATTTATTCAGAAACAGACAGGCAGGGATGCCTAATTACATGTTTCTTATAATCTACAACATATATCGTTAAGATGACAACATAGTAAGTGCTTATTACTACATAATGATTTTTTATCTGATGATAATATATAATATTAGTATTGTGAAAAAGGAGGAGTCAACGCACAAAACCAGAGAAGATAACAAGAAAAAAAAATTGATTTCATGT
The DNA here is from genome assembly GCA_032362365.1 of Zygogramma bicolorata. NCBI lineage: Eukaryota > Metazoa > Arthropoda > Insecta > Coleoptera > Chrysomelidae > Zygogramma > Zygogramma bicolorata. The sequence goes on along the minus strand of JAVJAQ010004180.1, from coordinate 4,709 downwards.
ATGCCAAGACGACATCAATTGCTTTAGATCTAATTTGAAAGTGGTAAAGGTAGTATCAAATATTCCACCTGAAAGATATTTGAAGAATTTATTGTATGAGCGACATATTGAATTGATTGGGCCATTGGTTTGACCGAGAAAAACTATGGGGCGAGGACGTAACCCGGATGGTGGTACGTAAAATTGAATTTGCCCTAACAAATACGAACTGTCCATCAAACTGTTTAAAAGCTTAAATAAAATCAGCATATGATTTGAAATTCTTCTATATTCAAGTTTATCAACAACTAATTCCCTTCTTAACGGACCGTACGATTCGAACCCAGGGTTCACACCATGAGCTTTGTAATATAAATATTTAAGAAATTTATTTTGAATAGTTTCTAAATGTTTAATCAAATTATTTTGTACAGGATTCCATACAACTGAGGCGTATTCTAGCCTACTTCGAACAAGAGCAAAAAATAAATATTTTATTGCACCTATATCAGTAAACTCGGATGTTGAACGTTTGAGAAAACCAAGAAGTTTACTAGATTCCTTGGATATGTTAAAAATATGTTGATTGAATTTAAAATCACTTTGAAAGAGAATTCCTAAATCGTTTATTTCAGACACTTTCTTGAGTACAGAACCTTGCATGAAATAAATAAAATCATGCCTTGATCTGCTTCTATTGAAGGACATAATTTTGCATTTTGCGCGATTGAATAAAAGCTTATTTCTTTCGGACCAGGCAGTGATGCGATCAATGTCATTTTGAAGTTCAAGATAATCATTTATACCAGATATTTTTTTAAACATTTTAAAATCATCTGCATATAGCAGACATTCTGAAGATACCTCAAGCGGTAGATCATTAATAAAAATCAAAAATAGTAATGGTCCCAAGTTAGAGCCCTGTGGTACACCTGATCCTGCTAAGTAAGAATGAGATGTCTCGCCACCAAATGCAACCAACTGCGGCCTCATCTGTAGGTACGATAAGAAAAACAAAATCAAGTGGTTGCTCAGACCATAGAATTTCAATTTAGACAATAAAATATCATGATTCACCTTATCGAAAGCTTTAGCAAAGTCTGTGTAGACACAATCTATCTGTGAGTTGGATTTCAGATGTTCACTAATATAATTCGTCAAAGTCAAAAGATTTGTTTCCACTGATCGTTTTCTACAAAAACCATGCTGTTTACTTGATATAATGTTTTTAAAATTACTATATAATTTTTCATATATAATAAATTCGAATAATTTCGCTATACAGTTAAGTACTGCAATGGGGCGATAGTTCATGATTTGATTTTTATTTCCATTTTTAAAAATTGGCGTAATTCTGGTTTGTTTGAAATTTTTTGGAAATTTCCCAGCTTTCAATGATTTATTGAATAATATCAATAAGGGATATATCAGAGAGTCCTTACACGCTTTGAAAATGTAACACGGAATACCGTCGGGGCCTGCTGATCTTTTAGGTTTTAGTTTTTGAAATGCTTTTTCTACTTCATCAACCGTTATTTTTTCGAAGTGAATGTTCTCAAAAAAGTTTATGTTATAATTATTTGCCAATGCATCTATGTCAATTAAATTATACGTGGAGTCATTTTTATAGATTGAAACTGGGATGTATTTCTTTGCTTCCTGTCTTTGACCAAGTTCCAGAATAACGTGGGATCCCGTTTAATATTACCCTGTATACTTTCAATATACCTTTTATGTGAATTTCTGATTTCTGCCCTGATCCGTTTGTAATTAATCAGATGAAATTCCGTTTGGCTTCTCTTTTTTCTGAAATATTCCTTCAATCTTAAGTCTGCTTTTATATCACTTGAAAACCAAGGGGGAAATGTTTTGCGTTGAACTTCTGGTTTTTGCGAAAATTTGGGAACTGCGGTATTGAGAATGTTTGAGAAAACCTGGTAAAAATGATCTACAGAATCATCAACACGGTCTATATTGTTTAGTACTGACCAGTCGTAGTCCCTCAAAAGCTCATATAACAAGTGAAAGTTAGCCTTTTTGAAATTATACTTATCACCTAAGTTGAAAGTTTCTCTGTAATATTTATTGGTTTTGGTTATTTTGAAATCAACAAGTAAGGAAGGATGATAATGTTTATCAATTTTCACCAACGGGTTCGTATCCTCTTCCACATTAACTTGCATATTACTGAAAACTAAATCAAGTGTCTTATTATCGGCATTCAATATATTGTTATAATTTTGTATGTTATTAGCCTCCATCATTAGGGCCATATTGGTCACAATTTCATTTTGATTATCAAATTTGAAAGAGGTTCCATTCACACCTCTAATATTGAAATCACCAAGTAATAGTATATGAGTATTTTGATTAATATGATGATCTAAATCTTCCACCAAATCAATATAGTTTTTATATACCCCAGGTTTCGAGCATGGGGGGATGTAAGTTGCATTAATCACTATTGTATTGCCCAAGATTTCAAGTTTTATAAATATGGTTTCTAACGTAGTTTGCACTTGAATAAGGGAGGAACGGAACTTATTACTCACAGCAATCGCCACTCCACCCCCTCTTAATTTATTTGTGTCTCTCAAGTTTCTGTCTTTTCTATACACCCTATAGTTATTATCAAACAATTCACCATCTCCAATATCTTCCGACAACCAGGTTTCTGTTAAGACAATAATATCGTGTGATTCAGCATACAAGTTATTTTTGAATTATGTGGTTTTTGTACGAAAACCCCTACAGTTCTGATAATAAATATTCAGTTTCATATCTTATGCAGTAACCTCAAATATACAGTATAGATAAATAATAAATATCGTGTAATCGCCTTATAGCTATATAAATCTCTATATGACTATATACAAACTTGGAGCAAAACAGTTGGTTGTCACTCCAGTTGTAGATTTTAGTAATTGATACAACACCATACTACCTACTGAATTATCAGTTAAAACATTAATGATGGTGGACAGTATGTGGTAACATAACATGACAATGAAAATGTTTTGCTTAGTAATAGAAATAAAATATAATAATTCTGTTATTCCAAATTTCATATCTCAAATCAGTGCCCACCGAACAGGTTCGTATACAAGAAACGATCCACCGTTTTTTATAAAGATAATAGTGAGAGAAAAACATGTAAGAGAAACAATACCAGAACCTTGATGATAGTTTACAGGTCCGTTACACTCGCGACGCGTCTTTTCGTTTCATTTTGATTAATGAATACTTTAGGTAAGCGTCCATAGGTACGCATCGTACGTATCGTACGGATCGTACGAAACGGATTTTAGAATTATTAGTATAGTGAGTTATGCATATGCGTCCACTGACCGGCAGCGGACGGATCGCACGTATCGGTCCGTCGGTAATGCCGATGAAATTGATCGAAGGGGCAACTTTTCCGACTGGTGCGGATGAAGTCATGCGGATTGCCCATAAGTGGACGCATGTCACAATAGGTAGTCGCTGGTCGCCTCACAGATCATTTGAATTTTGTTACATTTCGACACTAAGTACACGCACGTGCTTTAATTTTAATTGTTATTACGCATATCATGGAGCAAATCAGTGAATAGTGTATGATATTCTCCAAATTGTGATCTTTTTTTGAATATGTCATGTATCCACATTCTATGTCTTCTCTTATTTCCTCCCTTTCTTCTTCATCTGATAACAAAGCAATAATGGCAAGTTCTTCAGCACTTTCCATGATCGGAAACATTACACACTGTATGTTTCCGATCGTCCACTCACAACGAAAATGCGAATGTTACTTAAAAGCCGACCGTCGCATCGGCAATCCGATCGCTACGGATACAGTGGACGCACTACCACAAATCGATCCGTTTTATACGATCCGTACGATACGTACGATGCGTACCTATGGACGCTTACCTTTTACCGCCAGTTGTCCAAGCATTTTTCCTCCCATACTTTTTTTGCGCTAACTGCAATAGTTCATAGGTAGCCTTAGCCAAATCTTCGAAGATAGATATGCCCGTATCCTTGAGTGTTTTTCTTGCTTGAAAAATAATATTTTTCTTAATGGTTGTTGCAAAACGGATTAGGATTGTTCTGGAACCTGTCTTTTTGTTTGCTATTCCAATTCTAAAGACATCATCAATTTCTGATTGGGAACAGGAAACATTCAATGTTTCATTCAGAAAAACAAGTGCGGTTTCAAGAATATTTCCCTTATCCAGTTCAGGTATTCCATTTATGCGCAAACATTTTTTCCTTTCTGTTTGATCAACTGTATGTTGTAAGGATTGGATTTCACTGTCAATTTCACGAATCTTTCGTTCTGCATTATCAACATGCGATCCCAATTTTGATATTTTCTCGTTCAACTCCTCGAACTTCTTATTAATTTTTTCTTCGAATGTCGCAACAATCTTTCTGCAAACCCTTTCTATTAAGTTTTCAAGAAATTCTTCCGACATTTGATTACCAGGATTTTCTGATGTATTATTAGAATTGCTCCGCAATTTTTTATCAGAGGCCTTCGACATGCTGACTTATGGTTATAATTTCGGAATTGTACAATATCTCCAACGATAAGATGTGTGGTAATGTTTTTATTACACACCCGCTCAGATCGACGTTTGATCTACAACACGAGCACTTTTGGAATTTTTTCCAGGGAGATTACCAGAGTATTTTTGAAACTAACTGGAGCACACACACAAGCAGTTCACTTCGATTGCGATGTT
>JAVJAQ010004179.1:0-95094 GCA_032362365.1 Zygogramma bicolorata | reverse complement strand
AGTCTAGTGGATTTCTTTATTTATGTTGATTTATCTTCTTACATTAAAAAGTAACATTCCCAATTATGACTAGGTATATGTTCTTGAAAATGTTATAATCAGTAGGTTCATCTATAAAAATTGAGGGGGTTCACAGGATTTCTATGTGGCACACACTTATGAGAATGACAGCTGATATGAATTGATTTGCAATTCAATTGTCATTCTTAATTCGTTATATCGTTTGATTGGTTTTTGAATTGAATATAATTTATTTTTCTTTATTTTTCGATTGCGTTTCAAATTCATCTTCAAATAGGTACAATGGAATTTTCAACAAATTGAATACCTACCTATCGACATATGCAAACGAACTGTAATTTATCTGATTCAATCAATTTATCGTAAGCTGTAGATTCACTGTAAAGTTTTTTTACCAGCAGCTTAGTTTTCAAGAAAATTATCTCCCACATATCCGCAAGATTACAAACAACAAAATACGATTTTGTTCCTTCCTTTCACTGTGCAAGCTAAAAGCAAATAGACAACAGACCCCTGAGAGAGAGAGAAACCCCCGAAATTCCAGCTAATTTTGGTGGGGCTCGCTGCTCTGACGTCATAAAGCTAGTACCGCCTCTGCAGGGTTATGGGCGGGAGATAAATGAAATTTACGACGTGCTATTTAAGAGCTATCTGCCGGCAGTGTAACGAAGCATGCGGAGGCCATTACGACTCTGCTATTGGCTGGAAACTGCCTGCGACAAGCGCTCCGGCCTGCGAGATAGCCTCGACACGGAAGCGAGAGAAAGCGAAATGTTTGAGTACGTCGTTGATAGGCGGAATAATCGATTGAGAGGCGCTTACCCGGTGAAAGTTACGACGATCGTTTGGACTGCTATGCCGTTTTAATCGCTGACGAAGAGGGCGATAGAGACATAAACAGTTTGTAGGTTATGGCTCGTCTTGGGTATGGGGCATTTCGCGGGATATTTGAGATATTATAAGCGCTCAGGTTAAGCTCGGAATTTGCTTCGTAAAAAATATGTTATTGGGTGAATATTCTTCTATGGAGAGAGGGTGGATTCTGATGTTTTCCTTATTACTTACAGTGAGAATGGAAATTCATATTCGGTAATGAAATTATTTGGTGATCGGGAGGGTGCGAAGATAAAATTGAGAGCTTTTGGATTATGTTTTTTGCAGCATGTACCTAGCAGGTTGAGTGTTGAAGGTGAAAGAAACTTTGTTGGGTTACCTTTCCATGATTATGGCAGAATGTTGTTGGGGGGTTATTAAAAGGGTTGAGAATCTGAAGACAGTTTCATTATTTTCAGTGCTCTTTGGTATGGAACCAGTGGTGTCTCTTGAGGGGGTCTTCATGTGTCTATCAACAGTCTTTGCAATAGGTTTTTGCAGGAATTTTCATTGCCGCTGAATCTGGGAAAGATTAAGAATTGAATGATGTTATATAAAAATGGGATAGTTCAATAATTTTTCTGAAGATACACAACCCACTCGTACTGGAAACACATACTTTGTAGTTTATCAATTGTGATTACCAGAATAAGATGGTGTACAGGGTGTAAGAAGATTTGTAATCGATGTTCAGGCAATATTTTTTGGTGTTGAAATGAGATTGAAAAAAAATAATGACTGAAATGCATCCTTTCCCAAACATTTAATTTGCATATTGTGTTCTGGGAATTATATTCAGCTGAAGATTTCTTCAGAACTAGCTTACTATCGAGAAGGTGATGACTTTTTTCACTTATCATATTTATTCAATTTTTTTGTACTCAACTAGGAAAAAAGTAGGGGCGTTTTTATACTCTAAGGGTTCTATTAGGGGCCATCCATTGAACCAAAATTTCAACTCTATAGTGAAATAAATACGACTCTTATCAAAGTCTCTGTTTTTCTTCGCAACTTCAAAAAAATCTTATTTTGCAGCTGGTAGGAAAATATTTTTTTCAACCACACATATTTTTCGGAGATAATATTTCTACCAAATATGTAGGTATAATATGAAAAAAATCGATACGTGTATCTATGAAATTCATTTCACAAGAAATATCTTTCCTAATTTATGGTATTCATCTGTATCCTGTATGAATTTCAAAACTGAAAAGTATTCGATTTCAAATTAATCAGTGAATTTTGAGATTTGGCCTATGGGAGATATCAAAATCATAATAATGCTCAATCAGAATCATGGAATATCAGTGATGCACGAATGTGTACTGAATATGTTGAATACTCCTGTAATTTTCGAAATTTGATTGGAGATATAGGGGTGTTATCAAATTATTCGCAACAAGTAGAGTTTTATGCCAATAGAAGTTTGATGAAGAATCTTCCATGCTTCCATGAATATCAGTGAAAGAAACAGATTTATTCAAAATCAATACTTCATTATTTTTCCATTTTTTCATTTTTCTCTTTCCTACCAAATACGGTTTCCTATCTTCTACAAAAAAAATGGCGACCTAATCATTAGATCCACCAGGCACCTGACGAGTTCTTGTCCGAAATAACCAATTGTCTCCCAAAAATGGTTCAACATTTTCTACCATAGAAAATCGCAACCTAATTTTCAGAAGCACCTTGTATGTTACCTGCCAAATTGTACCGAAATAACCAACCCCGTTACAACTATGAAATACAAAGGCAATCCGTCCTGTTGGTGGTTCGAATCTCTCTTGCTCAGGGATCTTTTTTCAATAGAACAGCTGAGCTTTGGAACTCCTTGCTGAGAGAAGTTTTTCCTGAGGCTTACAAACTTCAAAAATTCAAAATGAATGTCAATTCGTATCTTCCTTTCCTTGATTCACGAGGTGTTCTCTTAACATAACAGGGCTTTCCTTTCGCGTGATTCTGCATATTAAAAAAAATTCCTTGTTGAGCTTTCGCTTGTCAAACAGAATATCGAATAGTTTTTTCTGAATCAAGATTTGTTCGAATCCTTTGCTACATATTCAATACGGCGCCCAAACATATCCATGTCATCTATTTTCATTCCATCATTATTTTTCATCCTCGAAAACATACTTCGTGTTTACGTAGACGAACCATAAACAAAATTTCGGGAGGTCTTCGAGATCTTAAAAGATTACCTCGAGAGTTTTTTAAAGCTGATTTAGTATCTAGAGAGTATCGAGTTGTTCTCTCTCCTCTCTCCTCTCAGGATCACTGTGCACGTGTTACCACCGGGTCTCATGCACACACCCGAAAGTTAATCGGAATATCCTGTGAATCGATAAAGCAAAGCTCGTAGGACCGGTGCTTCCCTCTACTTCACAGACAGTTCGGTAGACCAAGGGCGTATCGTCAGAGGGTCCTTCAAATCGAAAATATGGCAGGACTACAATTGAATTTTCTATGGAGTTTTTCTATATTAGTATACATGTTAGTTCAAAAAAAAATTAGAACGTGGACTCACCCATAACTGCTTCTAGAATACCCTTGGTAAACACATCAGAAACAAGGCGGTTCGCTTTTTACTCAATACAACAGTATATTTGAGTATCCACAACTTCACCTATACAGTGCTTTTCTTTAACGCCTCCCCCCTTTATTCGTTGAACGGGTAAACTCAAAAAATTGAATCTTGGGATAATGAAATTCTTGCATAAAAACTATTTTTAGAAAAAAAATTGACAGATGAAAATTTCGGTTTGGCGATTGGGCGACATTTGGCAAAAACTTGAGTGGGAAGGGGGTCTTGGGATACATCATTTCGAAGCTCCTGGCGAGTACCTTACAACCCTAGAATATGAAGTCAATATCTTCAACTACTAACAAATGGCGGAACGTTCAAAAATCACCAGATAACAAACATATCAATATTAATATTTCTGGAAATATTCGTTTTCCTCTGCCATATGGCAATTCCAACAATCCGATAAGGTTTTATAGGTTTTTTTTTGATAAGAGACAAATATGTCAGTACGACAGCGGAAATCATTGTTCAGTTCGAATATTCTGATGTAGTTTTCGATTTCATGAACAGATAGGTACCACGTAAACTACCTCCAAAATGGTCAATTGAAAACGATTCAACAGGAGAACTGTATTGAAATATGCTGGAAACTACTGTTGATCCACTAATCACCGATATCGTCGATGCTAATCCCAATGAATTCAATATGGATCTTATTATTTCAACAAGATGGAGCACTAACACATCACTCCAAACAAGAAAAAACTATTTGGATATTACTTTCCATGGTCTTTGGATTGGCCATCGAAGTCCTACGACATGGCCAGCCCGCTTGCCAGATTCGACACCTTTAGTCTTTTTTTATGGGGCTATTTGAAGCAAAATGTATACAAAACTGAACCCGCTTCAATATTGAATTTTCGGGAGAAAATAATGAATATTTTTAGAATTCCTTGCATGGTTCGAAAATGTTCGACGTGAAATATCAAATAGGCTGTAATTATGTCAAGACGTTTGAGGTATCTGCTGAGCTGAACACAGCTTTATGAAGTTGAACGTCGATCTATTCAGACAATTATTAAATGTCCAGCTATTTTGTAGAAGATGAAGATTTTGGCTTTATATCATAGGATTGTTAAGTACTCGTCAAGACCTTCAAAATGATGTATCACGAGACCCACCTTTCCATTTATTTTGTTCCAGATGGCACCCACCCGCCATCTCAAACTTTTCATCTAAAAAAAAAATTATTCTAAAATTGTTCGTTCCGTTAACCAGCTGACGAACATCAACCCTCAGAAGTCGAAACTTGTGCGAGCAATGGATCAACGAGGCCTTACCTTTTAACGTGCGATTACCCAGCACGGTGGCCCGGCGAGGATTCGAACCATGGCCTTCCGCTTGATAGGCAGATATGCTAACCACTACACTACCGAAACCAAAATACAGTATTTGTGCATCAATTTAATTACCCCAAGTTCAATTTTTTGAGTAAAACCGTCCAAAATATATAATTTTGGGGAAATTCATTTCGAAGAGAAACGAATATTAATAAAAAATTAAATCAAACAGATAGACCCAATAAAGAGGTGTAATGGTCTTTTTTATTAAAACACACATTAAAAATACTGAAGAAGCTGATCTATGTTTTCATCATGTCACAGTTCAGCGCTTCAAGACCATTTGTATTGCGAACTATGGCTCCTCCGCCAATTTCTCGTTCGAAAAAGGGCAATATTACATCCATATACATTCCCATTTTACGAGAGATATGCAGTAGGTAAACTTTGAGATCTAATAACTCCCAGGTTTTTAGCAGATTTTCATTTCACGTAATTCAGCAAGCGCAACATCAGACTACAACACCATTATCACCATACGTAATACCATTCCATTCAATCGACCTTAAAGAATAAATGATAGTTAGAAAAAACTGAAAAAAAAAACGCTTTTATAAAAAGTTCAACAGAAAAGTGTGAAATGAATTATAGTTTGAAAAAATTTAAGAACACGCTTTTGTGAATAAATTTACTAAAACGGAAAACATAGTTTTTATGGAAGTTGAATCAAGAGTAGTGTAAAACAAAAATGTTGTTTCAATATAGAAAAGCGTGGGGTGCTTTTGAAGTAATCTATTGACACCATGCACACCACGTTTTTTACATTGCAATACATTTCATTAATTTCCTTATCCTCAATTCAAATGTGCAAAATTCAATTCTTTACTTTCTACTCGCTTTTTTCAAAAAAGCGTGTTTTTGTTTTTTTAAACTATTATTTATTTTTCACTTTCAAGTTGGATTGTTCATAAAATCGTGTTTTTAAATCTGTCAACTATTATTTTTTTGTTACATTTTTCATTGAAGCGTGTTTTGTAATATTATTCAAAACTCCAAATCTTGTAACTTACTGAGAAATGCAAAACGAAAATGAAAACGATGAACAAAAATAGTTCAGTTTGACAACTAAAGCTACCTCCGAAGAGAGAGCTAGTTATCAGGCTCCTTCACCAAAAATTTGGTTCTCTTCGAGGTCGCTAGAAAAACAAATCGTAAATGAAGGTCCTAGTTAGGATATCGGAATGATTTTTTCATTTCATTACATTGTCATCGGTCCTTGCTAAGTATAAAATATTCGAATCAATCCCACTTTATAAAGTTAGTCGAAACCGCGTTCAAAGTTTCCGTCTATAACGGATATATATATATATATATATATATAAATAGGTTATAAAATTCTCTGGTTTATCACAATTTGCATTCAATTCGAAATGCCCACCACAAGATAGCTAGCTATTTCTGGCTTTGGCCTTCATCAGCTGTGGGTTGGCATGGTCCTCGTATCGAAGACAAACTGTGATAGATATCCAGAGGATTTGGAATGAATCGTGCCTTCACGGCAAGCGATACATAAGTGGAACCACCTAGGGTGTAACACTATAAGGAAATGCTGTCATAGTTTTCCGTCAGTGGTGACAGTTCGCCACGTCAACTAACAACTGCGTTTGCAGAAATAATGACAAGTACTCTCAGAGTGTTATCGAAAATCGAATCCACAAATGTATCTGAAATAATACAAAGAGAAAGTGTTATTTGCTATAAAGCAAGATGAATCAGGAAACTGATAAATAGGTTATCAAATTCTCTGGTCTATCACAATTTGCATTCAATTCGAAATGCCCACCACAAGATAGCTAGCTATTTCTGGCTTTGGCCTTCATCAGCTGTGGGTTGGCATGGTCCTCGTATCGAAGAAAAAATGTGATAGATATCCAGAGGATTTGAAATGAATCGTGCCTTCACGGCAAGCGATACATAAGTGGAACCACCTAGGGTGTAACACTATAAGGAAATGCTGTCATAGTTTTCCGTCAGTGGTGACAGTTCGCCACGTCAACTAACAACTATGACAGCATTTCCTTATAGTGTTACACCCTAGGTGGTTCCACTTATGTATCGCTTGCCGTGAAGGCACGATTCATTTCAAATCCTCTGGATATCTATCACAGTTTGTCTTCGATACGAGGACCATGCCAACCCACAGCTGATGAAGGCCAAAGCCAGAAATAGCTAGCTATCTTGTGGTGGGCATTTCGAATTGAATGCAAATTGTGATAGACCAGAGAATTTGATAACCTATTTATCAGTTTCCTGATTCATCTTGCTCCATAGCAAATAACACTTTCTCTTTATATATATATATATATGGATAATTCAGATTTTGGGTACGTTACTTCTAGGCTCAACTATCAGATCGAATTACCTCATTGATAGCCTCTTTCCGTGGAGTTCAAGTTTCAACCACTTCAGTTAATTACAATCTACCAAATTATCACTCATCTGATAACATGCATATACAACATCATAACAAAAATCGTCAAAAATCGGTTTCCAGATTTCTACCTTTGACCGTTTCTGTTATTCAATGAGAAGCAGATTCGTCTCCATACTTCATAAGAAATGATTCTGAGTTGATTGTTGCCCTAATTTTTTTTATTCGTTTAGATTAGATAATCTATAAGAGGCAATGGGAATACCCCCCGTATACGAAGGATGTTCTATTTTTCTAACATGTGGTCTTATTTTATATTCTAATGAGAGAGAGAGTGTACATACATAATAAGAGACTACGTCGCCATGTCGGTTTCTTATCGAAATTGCATGTATTTTGAGAGGAACTCAAAAGTTATGTGAAAGCTACCTCTCAATAGAAGACAGAACGTGCATCAAAGTATTTGTTGAATTTTGCATTTTTTCCGTATCATTTCAGGAAATGGGTCGTGCCCAGATCGTTATGTTTTCAGGCCTTGTCATTCAAAAATTACCTGGAATATCAAGGACTCCAAAATGCCAATTAATGGTAGTAAATGGTATTCATGGTATTTCTATATCAAATGGCATCGACTTCGACTGTGTTCCTCCAGCAAGTTATTCTTGTTAATATCTCCAATCCATTGATTGAAATGCATTGGAACGTTTATATGGAATTTCAAAATTGGCGCCTATCAATCTTTGAAATGTATTTGGTTGGCAACACTCTCAATGTTGCCGCGATTTATTTGAAGTCTGTTATTCACCAATTGTCATTCAAAAATGACAATTCTGTGTTTGAGTCTTTTTGGTACTTCAAATTAGATAATTGTGATCAAAACTGTGTATTTTGATGCTTCTATAGGAAGTATGGGTATCAGGCTCTCCGTAAAAATCCCAAATGAGTTGAAAACTATCGCTGCCAGAGATGGGTGACATCTTCAATTAGTTATTTTGAGAGCTTGATAATGATGTTCTTTCGCTTCCCTAAAGAGCTGTAAGAAAGCTAAATTTAATACAAAGAAGTGAATTATTCAAAAATCTACAGTCAGATATTAATTTTTATAGTGTTTCAGCAGATTTGATGTCAAGTATGTATACTGTCAGTGCAATTTCTCTGAATATTGAAGATAACAAAGCTCCAAAACCACCAAAACGCTTATAAATGCTGCATTACTGGATATCGGTATCATGCGTTCTATGAAGGAGCACAGTAAGTATTTGCTGCTGATAAATATGAGAAAAACTCGATTTTTCAAAATAGTTTGGATGTAGCTATTCGAAATAATATAAGATTTGAACCTTCCCTTCCCTAAGTTCCCTATTGGAAATTTAGGAAAGAACTTTTCAATGAATGAGCTTCCACATTTCAATGAATGATATACATGTACTTATTTACCAAACAGATTTGTGGAAATTATCGATTTTTTTTATACTCAATACGTCACTTCAATTCATATCTAAAATTACATTATTCTATTACACTGGCTACGGTGTACTTCAAAATTTAAGCACAACCATAATGACCTGTAACAGTTATTAAATCGTAACAGCTATACCTCAGGAGCAGCATGGTTATTTGCGGACCCATCAACCATGAAACTTCTCATCATCATTCCCGAATATAGGATGATCTTGACCTTTCGATAATGAGCTGGGCACACAACCAGCTGCACCAACTCACTCGCCTTCACTTCCGAATTCTGCTGAAGCATTATTATCATATCTTTCTCATAAAAAAAACCCAAATATCCCTCCAGACCCTCTCTGAACAAATACGAACGACCCTCGTTTTGAATCAACAGCCTTTCGGACTACGCCTATGCTGTCAACGACGGTAACATAACCGCAAGGGTTGGAAATGTCCCATCGAATGTGCTGTTAGACTGTCTCCATTGCTTTGCGTCAATTTCCACCCCATCACCCTCCGAATGTTTGTTTACGTCGACGAACACAACAAAAGAACACATACTTCCAGGCAGCTGTGGATCAAACAAACCACAAAAACGTGTAGTCATTTTTTTCTCAGAGAAATTATCGCATATCAAGGTTATGGGTGTGTACGACGCCTTAGGGTCCCATGTGAAATTTAGTGTTTGTTTTGATTCCTTCAACCTGGTGGTATTCGGATTATTTATCTTTTCAATCATTTCCGAGTTTTTCGATACGACTGAGAGATTTACGTGGGTTAAAGTACCTAAATGAAAATGCAAATCGGATTGAAGGAATAGGTGATCTTTGATCAGTGGATAATCCTATATGGAGGAAGTTTCAACAGGATGTCCTTTCATAGATTGGAATTACCTGGTGTGAAATTCCGTGTAAAAGGGATAGTCACCATAAACTACTCTCGAAATTATATCAATATCAGGTCGCTTTTAAATGAAGAAACTTCAACCACAAGGTGCTCGAGATGGATAATCATATTGCAAATTACAAGTTTACACTGTGTAGTTATGTGTTGGGGTTTTCTGTTGACTGCTCTTCTTATATACCACATTTATGGAAATTCTTAGTGAATGTAATTGAATAATCTTATAGACAGAAGTTTTACAATATCTCGTGTTTGATTTCATTGACATTTCAAAAGATCTATGAATGCACCAATATCCACCCTTTCATTTCCTTTCAACACCAATTTCAAAATCTCTGTGGAGATGACTCTTTGATAAAGCATGGAATCCTACGATGTTCCTTGGTATTTGACTTGGAATATTTGAATTATATCAATTTATATTCTGTAACATATATTCCATAGCTTCAACAAGACACAAATCTGTAAATAAGTTTTACTACTTTCATTTATGTTTGGCATGGCTGTATGTCTAGAATCACTGCAGAACCAAAAAATTGATCAGTTAATTATATAACATTTGTCGTTTTGGAACATTACTGGCCTCCACTGTCGAATCAATATTGAAGGACTCTTGGTCTTGTTGGCACTAGAGGGGACCTGAGTATCTGGTGATGAATGTAGATTCGATGTTTTTTTGCCCAGAACCAAAAAATTCATCTGTTAATTCTGTAACATTCGTCTTTTCTCAACTGCCATCTTGGCCTTGTTAAAAATAGGGGTGAACTGAGTCCTGGAGCCTTCAGAAGGTATCGGTCAGCATTTTAAGCAGTTGTCGATCAAAGTGAAAACACCGAAAACACACTTCAACAAAAATGGTGTTTGTCTCCTCTTGGGGATTACAAAGAAACATACCATATGATCAGAGAACAAGGAACCAGAAGTGTTTGAGAAAAGATCATGTGATGTTGAGAAGAAAAAGGTAATTCGGTATAATATTTTCAATATCAGATAGAAAATGTTGCTTTGCCACAATATGCCTACTGAAGACTAGGTCAATCTGAAATCGGTATCAAATACTTTTTCAAATCTTGGAATGTTAGAGTAGATATTCTATTATATCTAATTCGTATGCAACTCTATTTTCGGAACGAATTGTTCCAAGGAAAATCAGGAAAAAAAATATGTATTTAAATCGAAGAGAAAGGACATGAACGGTGTCAATGAGGATTTGACAAGGATTTCTTAGCAATCACTTGATGAATGGTATTAGTCCAAACTACCATTGTTAAAATTATGAAACTATCCACTGAAACGTCAAAAAAAGTATTTCAAATGGCGATTATATATCAAATTAAGATAGATAATCGAAATAAAATGTGAAAAAAAACAATTTGAGGAAATATTACTGCCATATTCCTCCAGGGAAAGAGAAATCAGAAGCAATGCTAGAAGAAATATCGAAAATGATATGAAAATATTCTAAAAAAAAATAATAGAAAATAACGCGAATTGAAAATATCAATCATTTCCTGTTATTTGTGATTGAAACGTCATACACTCAACCTGTATCCTCATCTCCAAATGGTTATATCAGCATCACCTCGCATTCCACTTATTTGAAGTACAGACATTTATTACAGAGGAGCTGGGATATCCGTTTGGTTTTGAGATTGGGGCCCAAAAACTCTCATATGGTTCATTTTCAAACGGGTTAACCAAGTTGTGAAAGTGAATAATACCTGAAGGAAGGAAGCTATAGACACATTTTTCGAACGTCCATTTTGACAACTTGTTGTGGACTTTTGTAATGATTTCAATGTGCTATGTATTGATTAATTGTAACCTGATACCGAAACTAAGTAAGTCTTCATTTTTATGAGGAAGGCTTCTTGTTAGTTCCAAAACAAGACAGTCTATATCCCTACTCAGTCCTATCGAATTGCCGTTTTTTGAGAAATATTACCAAAGACGCAACCGTGAATCCTATAGTTAGCTTCAATATGAACTAATGTAGTTGATAATTTCAAACTCAATTATAAAAAATAACATTTTTTATGGAATTCAAATTTATTGAAAATATTTATATGAATCCTATTGCCAGTTAACACAAACCGGAATGTCTTTTGCACTAAACTTGATCTGTTTCAATATATTTTGGTTCAGTTATTTTTTCAGAGATAGAGAATACATTTTTCTTTAAAAGAAATATTTTAAAAAATTCAGACACCTTTTTCATGAGACACGAAATGGAAGTTTTAAGTGGGTTTTTTTCAAAAAACTGAAAAGAACGTTTCGAGTTTATCATATTCAAATAAGCGGTTTATCTTCATTGAAAACTGAGTGTGAATACTAATTGGAAAGCTTTTTCGACAGAAATAAATCTGGCTCCATTTCCTCCCAAAAATATTTCTTACTAGTTTTCAATTATATACTATAACTATATCTTATCCAAATACGTTATAAGAATGTATGTTCATTGAAACTACTTTCCACTCTCAACATTTCGAGTCACATTGAAGGTACGAGGACGATTTGTTGGCCGTATAAAAACAAAAGGATTTTATGTGACATTTGTAGTAGTAAAGCATCCAACCACTCGTAGTAGGTAGTTGCAATAAAAAGATCGTTAAAGCGACTTTTACTGCAGTTAAAACTGTAAAAGTGCGTCCGAATAGTCGAATAAAATACGAGCTCCTCTCTAGGCACGCGCCACAATCATCAAACCACTGTTTATGAGATGATAATAATAAAAGGCCCAGATTAAAGTGATCGTTAAGTTCAGAGCGGAATAAACGCCAATTTTATTCCTAGCCGTGTTTTATGGGTCGATTCCATTGATAATTCACCTGTCTTTTTGAACGAATGGCATTCTTTGTGTGCCGATATTAGTATGGAGTCGTTTGCGGTAACAGGCGGCATTTGTTTTATGCCCTCTTAAAACGGATTAATGCTCGCACGTACTTTCGCCATCTCGTGGTGGGAGACCGCACTGATTGAGAGCGTATGCGACTGAGGTTGGTGGTGGGTAGACGGCACGGCAGATTTCTTTAATAATGGGGTCATTCGTGCCTTTCGTGGGAAACTGTTATTACTTCGTGTAATGGAATGTTCACGAGTATACCGAGGGGAGGAGCTAGGCGAATGAAAATATGTAGAGGAACATTTAATTGCCACGAAGCTTGTCGATACTATGGTTGTATTCGGGTTCACAACAAAAACAGTTCAGGAACGGTTCGAAATAGTTGGACTGTTGAGGCGTGAAGGGTTTGTCGCGAATATATCTACATTATTTGGGTGGGTGACTATTTTTGACTGTCCTAGAACAGTATTTATTGCGAACCCGAATACGGCTTATCACGGAGGTAATAAATCCAGTTCCTAAAATGTAGATACTGACTCATCGTACATTTTCAGGTTTTTAGGGTGTTCGAAAGAGCGGAGAGGTTTTGAGGAAGTGGCAAAGTAAAACTTGATTTGAAACCTAAGTACCTAGCTAATTTGTGTTCTATTTCTTGACCTGCTTCTATTAATTATGAACCGTGTACAACCTATGAGTCACTATCTACAATTTAAGAAGTAGACTGTAGCTCTAATAATTGTAGTGAATTGATTGATTTTGAATGGAATTTGCCTTGAAATTATGAATTTTCGTTAGTTTGTAGACCAATTTTGTCATTATGACAGCGAAAAAACTTCGCCCAAGTTTTTCAGCGACAAAACGAAACCTATCATCTCTTGAAAGCATGGCAACCAGAATTGTAAAACAAATCTTCGACGGCGCCTTTGTCAATTTTTCACTTGCGTCGTCAGAAGAGTATATCTGATCTGTGAAAATGAAATATAAGAATTGTGTTCTTAACAATTGTACTTTTCCGTTGAATTGAATAAACTAAAATGTATTCATTAAATTGTCGTGCCGAATTACACTTCAACTTTTTTTGTCGAAGAAAACTTGAAATTTATGATTCGAGTTTAGTTGCCTTCCGGCAAATTAACTCAAAAAACTGCCAGAAAATCCCAGAAATGCCAGAGGCAGATTTTTCAGTTGAGTTGCCAGGCAACAAAATTGTCATCAAAATGTCAAGTTTACTTCGACAAAAAGAGCTCTCGTGTAATTAATTATAAGTGAAAAATTAAATGAATATTTACAAATTTCACGAAATTGGAATATTTTTTCATAATCGAGGGTCATGCATTCTTCGATCAGAACTGAGCAGGAAATTTGAGAATGAAACAGAATTTGTCTCTGGACCGGTGACGTAAATGATGAAGTTTTAAATGGTATCGGCCACCCCTAGTTCAAGTCACTGGATGGAATAATGTTTTTTTCAAATGTAGATTCACATGACAGGGAAGCCCTGTAATGTTCAAAGAACACAGCGTGAACCAAGGGACAGGAAATACGAATTAACATTTACTTTGAATTTCTGAAGTTGTAAGCCTCAGAAAAAACCTCTTTCGGCAAGGAGTTCCAAAGCTCATCTGTTCTATTGACGAAAGATCCCTGAGCAAGAGAGGTTCGACAGGTTTCCAAATTTACAACAAAGGGGTTGGAATTCTGTACTCGTCGAGTCATCCGTGTAGATATTGCCAAGGGGGGAAGGATTGATAACATTTCGGAAGAGCATCGATCGTGAAAGTATCTATAAAAGAGAGACAAGTCTCCGACTCTTTACGATGTTCCAATGAAGTGAGCGAGTCTGTGAGCGAAGAATCACCAACAAAACGGATTACCTTTCTCTGAATATAATCGAGATGCCTCAATGAATGTTTTGGAGCCGAACTCCACACATGAGAACTGTATTCCATGACAGGTCGTATCTGAGCCTTGTAGATCATTAGGAGCTGACGAGAAGTGAAGTATTTCTTCGCACGAAATAGAAATCGAAATTTCTGGGAAGCACACTCAGCGAACGATCGCACATGGTTTTCCCATGAGAGATTATCACTGATCGTAATTCTGGATGAAATGAGATATGTTCTGGAGATACATAATGAAATATTCAATGTTCTAGGCGTTCTTGAGAGAATTAATTTTTCTCCGTAGTCGTTTTGGGTTGTTAAGCTACTGGAATATTGAGTTTTTGAATCTAACACAAATAGCTGCTGCGTTTTTTAAAAACAGTTCCTTCTAAATGAAACAGCTAGTAGTCAGCAATTTCTTGTTCAACTATAAGAATATTAATAAAAATTATTCGATTTTTGAAGATGAATTGTTGTTTACTGAAATGTGTTCCGTTCAAAAGGAACTGTTTTTAATTAACGTAGCAACTTCTCGTGTTGGATGAGAAATCTGCCCTTCTACACTTGTAAAGATTCCAATATATTTTTTTTTCAATTGTGGTAGGTCAACTAGCCGAATGAAGAAGGAAGACTCCATCTACCACAAAATAATAACTTCCAAACAGTACTCAGAAGCGTGGTATGTGTAGGAGAATTGAAAAATGTAGAGATTATCCACAAGAAACTTTCGATATCTCATAGTGGTTTGACTTTTCTTTGCAAATGTCGAGGTAATAAGATCTTCAACAGATTTTCGAGGAAGAACCTGGAAGAGAAATATTCGTGAACAACTTTTGAAGACGAAAACAGATTTGATTTGCGAAACGTTTACAATGATAGAGTTCCAATAAATATTAGTTCTTGTATTTTTTTGAAAGTCGAACTCGTGTTATACAAGAAGTTGCTGACTGATAAGACTTGTTCCATTCTGAAGGAACTGTTTTTAGTTGATGCAGAAACTTTTCAGGGTTGAGTGTAAATTTGTCCTACGATTTAGATTCTTATATAGATACTCATTGTTTTCAAGATTCTTGTTGGTTGAGAAACCAAAATAACTACGAAGAAAAAATATCACTATCATTTTTTAACGATGTCATCTTTTCGCATTTTGTTGAAGCTACGATGGAAATTTGCGATTCAAACAACGACTGATGTGAAAACAGATATGAATTATATCAAAAACGAACATCATATGCATCTATCTACTCGGCCATTAGTTACAACATCTTAGTCTATGGGCTAGCAACTTCCAGTAACAGAGTGTTTCTAGCACAAAAAAGAATTATCCGTTCTATGTTCAGACTACACCATCGTGGGTCCTGTCGGGAGGTGTTCAGAACAAAACAATTATTAACTTTCACAGGTATCTATTTATACAAACTATTAACATATACTTACAAGAATAAAAATCACTTTGAACTCAATAGCGACATTCATGGCTACCAAACAAGACAAAAAAATCAATTCAGATTGCAAAAGGTTAGATACACAAGTTATAAAAAATCACCAGACTACGCTGGTATGCAGTACTTTAACATTTTGCCAAACAAATTGAAAAATATAACAAGCCTGGCCAGATTCAAAAATAGGCTTAGGTCATTTTTGATCACGAATACATTTTACAATATTCTGGAGTTTTCCTCTCTCTGCAATATGAGGTGATAAATTATTTTTATTCTGTGATAATTCATGTATTTCAAACACTTACATTTTATTTACGATGTCATGCTGACTTACACTCCGATGTTGTCCTATATGACATATTATTACTGTTGCAATGTTACTTTTCAATGGTATTCTTGATTTTTATGACCTGTCAATCCGATGTAAATTGGTAATTTTTATGATCAATAAAAACTGTCTGTCTGTCTGTTCGCAGTAATCGCAGTATCTGTCCCTTCCAATTTTATTTTCATGTGGTGGGTTGACTATCATTTTTCCCTATGAACGATGCTGTTAGTGGAACCTTCTGTCAAACACGTTACCGATAAGTAATAGGGTTTTGATCTGAAACTAACGAAAATTTTTGTTTTGAAACTCATGGCTTTTGTCACATTCATGATAATATGACAGATGGTTATCTAGATAGACGTAAGATGTCTAAGAACCCTGGTGTCGGACTAATGCGATATGGTTCAGGTTTCAAAGTAGGGAAAAACTGTGTTTGAAACTAATGGCTTTTGTCACATTCGTAAGATGTCTAAAAACCCTGGTGTCGGAGAGATGCGATATGGTTCAGATTTTGATTTCTCAACTTCATGAGTTGAGTAGATGACGCCAGTTGCTAGATATTGCATGCAATTTCCTATTATTTTGTTTGATTGATTGATTCAATTTTTTTCTGGAAGAAGGAATAATTTTCTTATTGATGATAATTTACCTCGTTTTTCATTCAGTGGTGCTTATGGTTGCTGATTTGAATCTTGCGAGAAACTAATATTTTAGTGAGTGATTTTCACTTTTTTCATTGTGGATATATATTCAAAATCTGCAAATACCACATTCCATATATGTGCCGTGCCGTACGAGATTACTTGGTATCTAAATTAACAAATACACATATTATTCACGCAATGATTTATCAAATATAATGGAATCATGTGCTTCTAAGTACTGTTGAAATTTAATTTTTTTGTGGTAGATGGTTTCTTTCTTCATAGTTTTTTGAGTTCTGAACCTACCACAATCTGAAAAAATAAGAATTCTGAATAAAACAAATTCTATTAATTAGAAACTTCTCGCATAACTCAAAGTTTGCTATAAAAAAAATACGAGAGCTAAATATCATTTATCATAATTACTTTCTTCAACGTAGCGGAAACCAAATCCGCTTCCGTTTCCAAAACTAACAAATGTTTGACTGCGTTTGGTTTGCACTCCCTGTCAAACTGTCATAAGGGTCTTCATCCCTGAATAAAATGGATTCAGAAACGAATTTATTCATTACGATTGATGAAGGGTTGTATGAGTGTATAAAGGAAAAATAATAAAAAAAATATTCTTCAAGTATTAAATGAATGAAAAGGATTTTCTTTCTCATTTTTGGACATTTTTGTTCAATTCCACCATCAGAACGAACGAATATTTTGGTGTGTTTTCTGTTCAGTATTGAAGCCCATCATTTACTTAGCTAAACGACTGTCTCACATTTTCTCTGGATGTTCATTATATTTTATTAATAATTTTACAAGAATGTGTTGTTTTCACAAATTGGATTTCCTTCCATTACTCCTTTCGATTTGTGAAATATTCAATTTCATCCCAGTCATTTAATAAAGGTTTGGTTCAGCCGTTGACCAGTGAAAACTGATTGTTACTTTCAATTCTGGATTTAGAAATAAAGATGAATTCTTTTTAATTGACACGCCTCTCAGGTTGCTCCTCCCACACGTCTGGTGAGGAAGAGAGAGAGAGTATCATAAAGCCAGTGTGCAAGCTGGCACAGGGTCGGACTGGGAATAGGAAGAGCTATAAGTTCTTTTGACCAGACGAAACTTAAAACTTTACAATTACAATTTTTTTTAAACTCACCTGTCTGTATGTGTGCGTGTTCACGTTTCTATCTGATATCTTCCGGTTGGCTTAAAATTTTACTGATAACCATCAATGGAGGGTCAATACCTCATGATATTATTATATTGAGAAATACCATGATAGCGGTTGTAGAATGTTGGACGAGTTCCGTTATTTCTGATTCGATTTCATTTAAAATCGATATATAGGAGCTTTTGGATTGTAATATCATGGTTTTTCGGACATTTCAGAATTCAACGGGTCAACTCAATGATAACAGAAGAAATTTTTGATTTTAGGTCCATTCTATTTTAAGTTGTGGAAATTGTTGTTGGAGATCATACTTTTTTTCTGAAAACTGTTACTAGTCAAGCATGTGCATAACACAATGCTAATCGATGCATGTGAGAGTCTAGTAACAACACAATGTAAAAATAGCATGAATGGTGATAAAGGGCCTATCCCTTTTAGGCCGCTTTTGAGTTCGTTGTTGAGAATAACAAGAGTAACAGACGAAATCCACATCGTATCAAAAAACTTTGTGGGTTATTCATTGACGATGTATTAGTGGGAGAAGATGGACTGATCGAAGTGAAATGTTTATATTCCATCAACGGAAAATTGAGAGAGGAAGAAAATATATTCACTAGGTGTTTTCATATTATTGATAATGATATAAGGTATTGATCATTCGAATCCGATCTTCTAATATAAGGTTTTGATCATTCGAATCCGATCTTCCAATATTTTTCAATTTCAATAATTATTCTAGGTTGAAGAAAAATCACAATTATTATTATCAAATCCAAGGGCAGCTGAATAGAACTAGAAGAAACTATTGCGATTTTGTTATATATACCAAAAATGATTTCAGCATAGAAAGAATACATAGAGACGTATGTGTCTGGGAAACGAAAATGCTTCCAAAGCTGAAATCATTCTACGTAGATTGTATTCTACCCGAAATTCTGGACGGGCGTCTTCCTAGAGAGATGAAAATCAGGGATGCTCCTGATATTATCGAGTTCAGAGGAAAAAATGCAAAAAAAAAGCAGTAGCATTTTTTAATATCGATCAATATTAGAATAAAACATTTCGAAAAAAATTGTCCAATTTCATTTATTTCCAATAAATGCATTTACATCGGTTGAATTGAATTATTCATGGCTGATATTGACTAATTTTGTCTTACCTTTTATATGGAATCATACATATGTATACGATGAGCCTTTCCTGCAAAAAATTACATTCAAATCGAAAGAAAAGTTTTCAAGATAGTTTCGATGAGATCCTATTGATCACTATTTTCAACTGTTTCATTCGATTTCGAAAATATATCCGGCAGTTGGTGATTTACCCCCAAGAGCCCTAGATGAAATATTTTTTAGAATCAAAGACTATGAATGATGAAATTTTTCCGTCATTTCGAACTAATAAAGAAAACTGATAGTGTGAAAGGTCTCTTACTCGAAAGGCAAAATCTGATACTTTATTTTTCAATTTTCCATTCATAATTATCACCTGATCAACTAAACACCCTTCTCATGTTTTCGAAAAATTTCAAACTCATGCATTCATTTTCCTAAACAACCAAAAAGCAATTCTTAACAAAACGCGAACATGATTCAGGAAATAACCCGTAGCTATCTTGTCGCTACCATTTTTGAATTCTTGAAATTTGATGAAAATTTCATTTACCTTCAGCCCCATAATACCACTCATATATATAGACCGGGAGGTCATGACAGGTGACGTTCCACCATTTTTTCGTGCATGCCTTTTTAAGGCTTGATAAATAACCCTAAAATATCAAAGATAGTCGGG
The DNA here is from genome assembly GCA_032362365.1 of Zygogramma bicolorata. NCBI lineage: Eukaryota > Metazoa > Arthropoda > Insecta > Coleoptera > Chrysomelidae > Zygogramma > Zygogramma bicolorata. The sequence goes on along the minus strand of JAVJAQ010004179.1, from coordinate 75,452 downwards.
TTTTTAGCCCCCCCGCGCGTCCTCTTCATAAGGAAAAACGCTTTTCTTTCTGTAGCGAATTTTCGTGTTTTTCCGTGATATTTTACTGCATGCCATTGTAATATACTGAAGTTCAAACTAATTGAAGCTCTAATAATTGATGGCATGCACCCCGCAGCGGCCCAAGATGATCAAAGGGTTGTGAAAACCTGAAAAAAAATTTAGGAAAATTCCGTGTTTTCAAATTGCATGCCGATGTGAAGAATTGAAGTTTTTGTAATAAAAATACTATGGGAAAATTGGCATGCACCCCCCGTAGGACCAACGGTGAAAAATTTCCGGAAAATTCTGTGAAATTCTAACACCAATTTTCCGTGATTCCAAATCACTCCTAATAAGGATGAATATTAATTTTATAACGGAATAATTATCTAATTCAAATGGCATGCATGTTGAATAAGCCCATCGTATTATAAATAATAATAAAAGTTGCAAAAAAACAGTGCAAATTTAGGTGACTTGTTTTTGCATGCCGTTTTGTATTTGATGAATTTACCTTATTTCAAGTCATGAGTGTAAATGGCATGCATGTAGCTACAGCCCAATACACAAAAATTGTGAAAAAATTGAATAAACATCAATTTTTGGATTGAATAAAAAATCTAAAAAAAGCCGTGACTTCTTCGTGCATGCCACTTTGTACTTCGTTTGTAGATACTATTTTAAGTTGAAATACGAAATGGCATGCATGTAGCTCCATGAAAATTGTTTGAATAAACATTATTTCAAGTTGATGGCTGAAATAACATACATGTTATCACAGTCCAACATTCAAGAATTGTAAAAAAAATAAATTCAAATGACACGAATCTCCCGGTCTCTAGTCTAAAAGTGGCCTATCATACGTCGACTAGCACGTGAGGTTACTACTACCCTATTGTTACGATCTTTCTTCTGGAAAATATTAATTCTGACACCACTGTTACGATATATCCTTTCAAAATCCAACTTCTGACACTACTGTTACGATTTATCCCTGGGTTCGTCGATTAAAACACCGGGCATTACTGAACTTCTCTTATTATAACTCTTTATCACAATACAATACAACACAATCACTTAAATCGCTCCGATAACTTTCCAATGCTCGGTACCAAAACTCTCTGTACTAAAAATTCTACTTCCGCACAAAGCTCTGCTCCACTTACCTCCCAATAACTCTCACCACTTAGCTCTGAATAAAATTTGTCACTTAACTAACTCTGTCAATAACTAACTCTCCGAATAAAACTTCTCTCCGCCGCGATATCACGATGCTTATATACCTGCGTACCTATCGAGAATCCTCGAGAGAAGCCCTGATGACGTGTCTCGAATTCTCCAGGCGGCAATCAACAGTTCTTGGAAAATGACGACGCGATCCCTCATCTGCGTTTACGATCTCGTCAGGGCCGGCGCTAGCACGTAACACTATGATAGACGCTACACGCTACGCCATTGCCTATACCACCGTATAGAAGTAAACAACAAGTTCGTTACCAGTCGGCATGATGTATCAGGTCAAGATTTTATATTAAGCTGGGCTCTGGCAGCATGTGGTGCGGTAGGAGGGTGTCGGCTGAGAGCATTCTTGGCTCACTTGCACTCACGCCTCAGATACATCGGCTGAGCGTTAAGTAAGAGATGGGAATATTAACCCAAATAGGGTGGCGAGTGAATTTAATAATAATACTTCATGTATAAAATAATGATGCTGAAAATGATTTTCTACTTTCATTTTTCATAAAAAATTTGAAAAATAATAAAATTATTAAATCGGACGATTTTTTTGTTTATTTAACCAATTGTCATAAAGCTACATGCATGCTATTTTGCATTTCGGCTCAAAAAAGTACATAGGTACATAGCGGCATGCAAAAAGAAGTCACGCCATTTTTTAAATTTTTTTTTCAATTAAAAAATTGATGTTTATTCAATTTTTTCACAATTTTGGTGTATTGGGCTGTAGCTACATGCATGCCATTTACATTCATGACTTGAAATACGGTAAATTCATGAATTTCAAAATGGCATGCAAAAACAAGTCACCTAAATTTGCTCAGTGTTTTTTGCAACTTTCGTCACGCATGCCTCTATTTTGCAACACCCTGGTGTGCATGCCAAATTTTCTTCTATTCAATAATGGTACGAATTAAGTATTTTTTCAATGGCATGCAGTTTGGAATCACGGAAAATCGGTGTTAAAATTTTACAGAATTTTCCGGAAATTTTTCACCGTTGGTCCTACGAGGGGTGCATGCCAATTTTTCCATAGTGTTTTTATTATAAAAACTTCAATTCTTCACATCGGCATGCAATTTGAAAACACGGAATTTTCCTAATTTTTTTTTCAGGTTTTCACAACCCTTTGATCATCTTGGGCCGCTGCGGGGTGCATGCCATCAATTATTAGAGCTTCAATTAGTTTGAACTTCCGTATATTACAATGGCATGCAGTAAAATATCACGGAAAAACACGAAAATTCGCTACAGAAAGAAGAGCGTTTTTCCTTATGAAGAGGACGCGCGGGGGGGCTAAAAATCCGACTATCTTTGATATTTTAGGGTTATTTATCAAGCCTTAAAAAGGCATGCACGAAAAAATGGTGGAACGTCACCTGTCATGACCTCCCGGTCTACTAGGCTGAAAGAGCATGAAAGAAACTGCGGACTAGGGCAAAACTGACAAGTCAGCTGTGGCGAAACACGTGCTCAGTAGGGGAAACCACAGGATTCTGTTTGAAAACGCGAAACTCATTGCCTCCAACCAGGGATACCATAGTCGACTGATACGTGAGGCAATAGAGATCCACAAACATACGGATAATATCAACAGAAAGGAAGAAGCTGTGAACCTCAATCGACTATGTAATCCCATTTTAAGACGATCAAAAATAACAAATATCATGACGGCAGGTAGTGCGGTAATTAATACTAATGATACTTCTTCGAATCCTGGTAAAGTAATTATAGCCATTAATATTAATGAAAATTCTCCGAATTCAGATAAAATAATTTAGCACTCCAAACTACCTGAATCCATATAAATATGCTTTACGAAGTCGTAATACTGAGTCATCGAAGTCAAATTCAAGAAGTATGAGTTTCTGAAGAAGCTAGCCACTCGCGCCAGCGAAACGTCAGGAAGAAATTCCAAACCTTCAAAACTGATCAATGGTAGTGATACTGAAAACCTAGGCCGCGAAAGCTTCAACCATTTTGTCAACAGTGGATAAGTTCCTTACTATTTTTCTATTAACTCAGCTATGAAATTCTGTTGAGTTATTTATGTCATAGCTTAAATCTTATATCGATAGGATCAAAACTTCAATTGACATTTCCACGGAGAATTTAGGTGGTTTTACAGGTACAAAAATACTACTACAAAGAGACTTAGATATATCTGGAAAATAGTGAGAGGTACAAGGGGAATATCACAGAATTGTAGGAAGTTTATTTTCTGTAAGTCTTGAAATATCCATGGAATAGTACTGAAGTTATTTAGCTAATGGAGTTATCGATTTAAATGAAATAAAGGTGGTCCTTTTCAAATGAGTCATGAGAGATAAATACTAAGAGAATATAAGGACAAATATCTCTTTCAGAAAAATAAGTTCCTGGAAGCCTCAAAATCGATAAGTGAAATACATTACGAATTATATAACTTTTTTTGAGGAAATATAAAGCAAATTTAAATTCCAGTAACATCTTCAAAAATATAAATACTTTTCTTCGGGCTTTTTTTTTAATTCTTTATTTAACGTCGGCCTATTTCCGCTACCAAGGCCAATCACCGACGCCGGTGAGCACACTTCCCCCAACCGGAAATTTTGCCGAACCCTCTGGTATTCCAACCAGAGGTAGGGATCTTTAACGAGCCCAACATCCATGGACTCGGGACCGACGGCTTAACGTCCCCTCCGAAGGACGGCATATCCTCAATATATCTTGTGCTCATTGATATATTGTCTGCGAGCTATGATATGCTACTTCGCTGCAGCTGTACGGGCTTTCGACACGGTATTTCCCTGTATGGTCACCCATCCAAGTACTAACCGCGCTCGGCGTTGCTTGACTTCAGATATCGAATGACTGTCAGTCAACCTGAAGAGCTGGGTCATGCCCTTCTTCGGGCTTGAAGGCCGTCGTTCTTTTGAATTTCTTCCTAACGTTTCGGTAGCGCGAGTGGCCAGCTTCTTCAGAGGCTTACTATTATTTCCGATGACTAAACGTTTCGATTTCTTAAGGCGTATTTATATTGGTGCAGGTAGTCTGGAGTGTTGATTACTTCTGTCGGGTTCGGGGAATAATCATCATTATTAGTTGCCGCACTACCTGCCGTGATTTCATTAGTTATTCTTGATTTCCTCAGAATGGGATTCCAAATTCTGTTTAGACTCAACGCTTCTTCTTTTCTGTTAAAATTGATGTTTTTGGATCTCTATTGCCTCCCGTACCAGTCGGCTATGGTAACCCTGGTTGGGGGCAATCAGTTTAGCATTTTCAAACAGAATCCTGTGGTCGCCCTCACTCAGTGCGTGTTCCGCCACCGCTGATTTGTCAGTTTGCCCCAGCCTGCAGTTCCATTAATGCTTTTTGAGCCTTGTTCCCATGGATCTTTTCGTGGTACCGATGTAAACCTTCCCACAGGTGCACAGTATGCGATAAACCCCGCGCTGCTGCTGACAGTGGGTCTCTTTTGTCTTTAGCCGACCTGAGGCTTTGTTGGATCTTCTTGGTCGGCTTCAAAAACCTTTTTTATGTTATATTTCCCCAAGAGTTTCCCAATTCTGTCAGTGACCCTCGGGATATATGGCAGATATGCATTTGCAACTACCTGAGAGTCCTCCCTGTTATGAACCGTGGGACTCTTCAGTTTAATGGCCCTGCGTTGATCTCAGATACACTGTATCCATTTGACCTCAAGGTCATTCGAAGATGTTCCAGTTCCTGCTCTAGATGCTCTGGTTCACAAATTCTTCGAGCACGTTCATTTAGGGTAGATATAACTCCTCTTTTTGACTGGGATGGTGGTTTGATAGTGCGTGCAGGTACCTATCCGTGTGTGTGGGTTTTCGGTATACTTTGTGGGTTAGTCTAGCACCACATCGGTCAATCAGAACATCTAAGAATGCGATCTGCTGGTTCTGTTCGGTTTCCATGGTGAATTTGATGCTGGGGTGTTGAGCGTTCAGGTGGTTCGGAAAAAGGTTCAGAGCGTCCCTTCCATGTTTCCAGACGACAAAGGTGTCATCCACGTATCGTAGCCACAAGGTCGGCTTCAAATCAAAGGCGTCGATTGAATATTTCGAATCATTTCTTGACTTCCCTTCAGATAATTTTCAAATGACGAGTTGATTGAACATGCAACATTTTTATCATACCACTGAGAATAACTCACCTACAAATCTTCTGAGAAGTGATGTTGGTGTTCTCAATATTGAATACTAGTTTAACATCAATTTCTCAACATACGATATAATTATTGGACCAATCTGAATTCGGGATTAAACCCATATGATGTGCTATTTGAGATCCCCCATCTCTCCACCGAAACTAACGAAGACCCCATGGAAAAATCTTTGACTACTCTTCGCATATACGGTCTCCTAAAAGCATGGGCTCCCATACCTATGGACAGGGGGGCTACAGGGCTTTATGTTTCTTGTTTACGAGAAACAGTTTAAAAAAAAAAATATTTTTCACAAAAGCCGGTTATATTCGAAATGCAAAAATACAATACGTTTTCTTAACGATGTTTACTAGAGGAAGTCTGTGTCTATTCTGAATGTGAGAATTAATAGCGTGAAACAAGAATCTAGCCTCGGCGATGTCGTTCCACTGCTTTTCCTGGAAATCAGCGTGTGTGGAAGTTCTGCTGTCAGCGGGATTCATCGGGAAGGCATACATAACTCCTCCATCCCCTAGAAGGAACTCGAGGGTGGAACCACTTGAGTTTCGTTGACATCATGGCGGTTGTCCTCTTTTGGTTTCAGCAATCGTAGAATTACTCGCCTTTGGGAAACTAACACATAGGCGATGATGATGATGACGGCGCCCAGCGTCGCGATGCTCCATATGGACCACTTGCCGTAGTTGTCATTGACGTTGATGTACTCCAAAGGTTTTTCTTCGATTTGTTCGAGTTGGAGTTCGTGCAATTTGTCTAGGGAAACTTTCTCCAGGCTCAGTTTTTGAACTTGCATCAAAGGAAGATGTATTTCTTTAATTTCTTCCAATGTAATGGGGTGCCCAGCGGTGATTCCTTTTTCGTTAGCGTAAACGAATTTGGAAGTTTTCAAAGCACATTTCGGTGGGACAACGAACAGGTATGTCCCTTTCAATAGGGCTACGTCATTTTCTTGGCAAATGGTTTGCAGTTTTTGATTATCCGCAAATATTCCAATATAGTGGCCGCTATTGATTTCTTCGATGATATCTTGATTGATTTTTACAGGTACTTGTCGGCATTGGTCAATTTTCGATTCGTCGGAGAGCAGTGTCGTCACACAGTCCGGGTTGTCTCGGATTGGAAGGAGACGATTTTTCTTGCAGAGAAAGTTTGGCTGTAGGTCGATGCACTCTTCATTTTGATATTGGTACATTTCGTTGCTCAGGGTGAGATAGGATGCAGGTGGGATTATAATCGATTGATTTTGATTGGGTATCGAGTAAAGGTGATAGTGATCGAAAGTTTCAGGATGAACTAGAGGGAAATCTAGCGAGAATATAATTTTATTTTCAACTGCAAAAACACTCGTTTCAACTATTCCATAATATTTAAGGTAGTCTCGGTTTTCGAAGACCAGTTGAGAATAGCTATGTGATCGAGAAAGTTCATTTATTATTTCCTGCAAATCATCAGGAGATATAATACTGTGATGCAAAGTTTTCAGGTTAGCAAAGCTTATAGCGATTTCAGTCTCTGATAGAAAATTGAATAATGAATCGAGATTCGATTTTATTTGATCTAGAATATCGTGAATCTCTAAATAATGAGCGTAGCTGAATTTTGTTTCATTGATTGCGACCCGCAGTTCATTGATTTTATTCTCGATCAATTTTTGATTAGATGAGACTGTGGTTATTGTTTCATTAATATTTTCCATTAATTTTGAGGTCATTGATATTTGTTTATTGATTGTTTTGATTACTCGATTTTGGTTCGATTCAAGTTCAGAAATACTATGATAGATTTCCTTTGCATCTTGTTCATCTAAATTTCCGCTGATAAACTTCACAAGAGAACCAAGGGGGGCAATGAGTGCTCTTTTGATGCGTTTTTGGGGGAAAAGAGAACGAAATTTCTGGATGACTGTATCAACTTTATATTCGATGTGCTTGTACGAATTAAGAAGGGCGATTCTTTGGAAAGATTCTGTGGCGTTTATTGTTGTTCCTAAAAGCTTGTATTGATTGGTTATAGATACAATTTGGTTTTCTATAGGATCGATTGGGATGTAGTGTAAGAAGGTATGGGAGCCTATCTTTATTCGTGCTGTTCCCAATTTAAAGGGAAGGATCCCTGGATTCGTTTGAAGATTCTGAATTCGAACTTTCTGTGTCGTCGTCAGATGGAGAGTCACTGACCTGTAACAAATTCGGATCTTTTTTTCTGGGTGGTTTGAAGTGTTGTTTATGGTAAGTGTTTTGTGGGGTTGTCACAGTCAGATCTGTGCTTTTGAGTATGTGTTCAGGTCGATAAAGGGGGCTAATTTTGTCTTGTCTCTCTGGGGTTTTCATGTATCCGATAGTTCCAGGTTCGAAATTCGGGGGTTCATTTCGATTTTCATTTCGCTTCGATATGATGTTCGATTTTTGTTGCGATGTATTGTTGTGGATGGTTTTATAAAGTTCGGACATCGATTCTTTATGTTTGTTTAATTCGTGATTGATTGGATTAAATTCTGAATCGATATCGACTGGATCTTTCAGTTCCAAATGTCCTAGAATCAGATCTACGGGTTTGTGTTTCGTAGCTGAATGTATGGAATTATTATAACCCAAGACGGAAAGTGTGATTTTTTCGAAGGGGTTCAAATTAGGTTTTGAGAGGTTCAATGCCCTCATGTGCTCTATGATGGTGGAGTGGAATCTTTCGACAATCGCATTGGAGTTTGGGTTGTGTGGCAGAGTGTAGTGCCAGTTGATTCGATACATTTGAGCAAATTCTTTTAACAGGTTTTGAGTGAATTCCGTTCCATTGTCTGATACAATATTTTCGGGAACTTTGTAGGATGATATAAACTGTAGAAGAGACTGATAGACGTGAAGTGCAGAGAGACTAGGAATTATATATGCTTGGCCAAATCTGGAGAAACTATCGCAAATAGTTAGGGCAATGGTTTTGCTGAATTTGAAAGTGTCAATATGAATGGTTTCGAAAGGTTTTTTGGGAGTAGGAGTCAATTGGAGTCTGATTAATGGAGGATGTCGTTCATATTTTGATTGTTGACATATCGAACAATTATTGATGAATTGTCTTACGTCATTGTGTAATTTGGGCCAATAATATTTGGTTTTCAGTTCAGCTATAGTTTCGTGAACGCCACGATGATTTGTTAAACCATCATGTTGGGTTTTGATCAGTTTTTGTTGTCGTTCTTCGTTAGGAACGTCGTAAAGTAGTTTTTGGGACTTAAGAAGTTTGAATGATGAGTTTTTGAATGTTTGGGAGATGAAACCAGACATTTTTTTGTATAGATTTTCATCATCATCGTTTTGAAAGAAGAAGACATATGTACGTTTTGGAACGCCATATTCTTTCAAGAAATCGATGATTTGCTGTTGAAATGATTCATCGGTCACATATAGTGTCCATCGTGTTCGACAAGTTGGATTGCCGAATAGTCTTCTCATATCCAATCGGGGATTTTGATCGACTTTGATTACTACTACTTGACATAAAAAAATATTGATTGGTTTATCAGTAATATTTATAGTCAATATTGGGTTTTCGTTACTAGTGTGTACAGTTTCGTTGTCGTCATTGTCTTCAGGATCGATCTGTCCAATGATAGAGTCATCATCGGGTTGTCGACTTGTGGATGGAATATTGTTGTCTAAGGTTGGATTCTCATTGTACTCTTGCATGAACTGCAGAATAGGGGGAAGTATTTCGTTCGTTTCGTTAGGGTAGAGTTCGATTCTTGAGAGCGCGTCTGCGTTCGTATTGGCTTTTCCTTTCTTATATATTATTTGGTAGTCAAATTCTTCGAGTTTGAGTCTCCAACGGACCAATCGAGAATTTGGCTCCTTCAATGACATGAGCCATTTCAGTGGTTTATGATCTGTTATAATTTTGAATCTTTTTCCAAAAATGTAGGGCCTAAAGTATTTGGTTGACCAAACTATCGCCAAAAGTTCTTTTTCGATAGTCGAATAGTTTTGTTCAGCATTATTCAGGGTCCGCGACGCATATGCGATTGGTCTGTCATGTCCAATAGGGCCTTGGGAGAGAACAGCGCCGATGGCGATGTTACTGGCGTCGGTTGTCAGGTTGAACTCTTTCGTGAAGTCTGGGTATTGGAGGATCGGATCGTTTGTTAGTAGGGATTTACAGTCTTCGAATGTTTTCACGTAGGTGGGGTCGGCGATATTGATTTTCGCTCCTTTCTTCAGACAATTTGTGAAAGGTTTTGTAATTTTTGCGAAATTCGGAATGAATTTTCTATAATAGCCCAGGAGTCCAAGGAAGCCTTTTATTTCTTTTGTTGTTTTGGGGATTGGATAATTAGTGATCGCTTTTACTTTATCCGGATTCGGTTTGATTCCGTCTGTAGTGATAATATGTCCAAGGAAAGCAACCTCTTTCCTCAAGAACTCGGACTTGTCGAGTTGAATTTTCAGGTTATTCTCACGTAACCTCTGGAACACTTGTTTCAGATTCACAATGTGCTCTTGTAGGGAAGTAGAGAATACGATTATATCGTCCATGTAGACGAAACAGATTTTATTCTGTACTCCCTTCAGGACATTGTCCATAACCCTCTGAAAGGTTGCAGGGGCGTTTTTCAAGCCGAAGGGCATGCGCAGATACTCATAATGCCCATGCTCGACATTGAAAGCCGTTTTCTTCACATCATCTGGGTGCATTTCAATTTGGTGAAACCCACTAGCCAGATCAAGTGTTGAAAAATATTGGCATCTGCCCAATTTATCAAGAATATCCGATATGTTTGGCAATGGGTATCGATCATCGATGGTTTTTTCGTTGATTTTTCTATAGTCCACCACGATACGCCATTTCCTTTTTCCGGAAGCATCGGCTTTTTTGGGGACCACCCAAATTGGTGATGACCATGGAGAATCGCTTGGACGAATGATACCTTGTTCGAGCATATCGTTTATCTGTTTTTCCACTTCGGGTTTGTGGACAAACGGGTATCGATACGACTTCGTATAGACTGGGGTTTCGTCTGATGTTTTAATGCGGTGTTTCACTTGATTCGTGAAAGTCAATTCCGATTTTTCACGGTGAAAGATGTCCGCGAAAGATCGACACAAATGTTCAATGTGGTATTTTTCTTCAGGGTTCATATGTTGGGTACGAATGAGATTGGTTATATCAGTTTTGTTCTCAATTTCGGGTGTTACATTTGCAATAGATGCATGAAAAAATTCAAATTTATTGATATCGAAAGGTGAAACAGGTAAGGGTTCATACAAATATATTTCTTGCGTTTTATTGGTATTATTTTGAATGTCGATAGGGGCATACCCATTTCGGGAGGTCGTTAACCCTTCTCGAATGAGGCAATTGAAAATTTGAGTGTCAGTAATGGTAATATCTCCATCAGAGATATTGACAGGAATTTTCACCGATTCTATTGTAAATGGCTCAATTCTGGCATAAAATAAAAGTTTTCCCTTGCTTTCGTAATGGGATAAAGAAAGTTGAGTATCGGGCGTTATTAAAAGAGATTTCTGTAAATCTAATTGAACATTCAAATTCTTCAGAGTTTCATAACCAATGAGTCCATCGAAAAAATGATGAAATTTGAAAAGGTAAAATTTTATCTTTTTTTTCGTGTTGAATTCCTGAAAAGCTGGTATTTCAGCACAAAAATTTTTTGTAGTAGTTTGAAAAATTGAACTGATCGTAAATGGTTCGTTAGAAATATATTCTGAAAAGAAGTTTTCGGCAATTTCGGGGTTCAAAAAACTTTTTGTGGCACCAGTGTCAATCAATAAGTTTAATGGTGGGTTACTTATTTTTATGTACGGAAGGTCTTTCCGATCATAAATATAATTGATTTCTATGGTATCTCTTCCGAAACATCGACTTTTTGAAAATTCTGTTCATCGGAAATTTGATTGGTAGACGAGGCAGCAAAATTTTGGCTGTCAAAACTTTCGTTATGTTTATTGTCATAGTTGTCGGGGTTTGGTTCATTCGGATAGTCGCTATATTGTGGATAAAAGTCGTCATTTTGGTAATAACTGTCATAGTAGGCCATCTCATCACAGTATGATGGTTGGTCGATATTGTACAGTTCTTCTGCAACATATTGGGGTTGACGTGGTCTTACTGTGCTTGGTTGTCGGGAAGTAGCATTACTATATGAAATACCACTCATAGGTGTTGGTTTTGGTTGGATGGGTTGATTATGGTTATTAGGTTTCCATACATTTGTGGAACCTCTGGGGTTACCAAAAACTTGTCGGTTTGTGAAAAATCTTTGGGGTGCTACCGGTCTCGGTTGAATATTTATTGGACCGCGAGGAAATTCGGGGTTATTTGGCATTCGATAATTTGGAACAAATTGACGCACATTTGGGGTTTGATTATTGAATTTTTGAGGTGGTCTGATTTTTGATTGATCGAAGTTTGGTTTTTGCAAGTGCCGAATATTATTTTCTGAAACAATGAACTGCCTTGCTTCTGGCAAACTGGTTGGTTTCATTGCGCGAACAGTCGAACCTAAGGGCTCTTTCAATCCGGCAAGAAAAATTCTCAATGCATGGACGTTATAGAAATTCTTTTTCACAGTTTTTGATTGAACAAGAGTTTCATGTGTATCAAGGTAGTTGTGAAGAGCACTTAAATTTGACATTACGCGAGTATAAAAATGTAAGGCTTGTTCGTTGGGATTTTGTCTCAATTGATCTAGATCAAATAAAAGTCCATTTTCGTCTCTTTGGTCTCCAAAGTGGGCAACCAAAGCACTTTTCACTGAATTCCAGTCCTTTTGAATACAAATACTATAAACTTCGCGTGCCTGTCCTATCAGTTTTGAATATATTCCAAAAATTATTGTCACATTTTGACTACAATTTATATTTGCTGGACTTGGGTCCCAATATGTGGAAATAATAGTATTAGCAGTATCCAAAAATGAAGATAGTTCTAATGGGTTACCGTCAAATTTTGGAACAATATCCAAAAGTTTAGGTTCAAATTTTGGAATAGTAGACATGATCGATTAATTGATTAGCAATATTATCAACAATTGACAGTTTTTTGCGAAAGTATTGCTGTTAATTGAAATATCTATGATAAATGATAATTGATCGATTTGACTGAATATATTGATTCACGTTCACTATTTTCTGAAAATGAATTAGCAAATCGCGAATTTTCTTCACCTATATCTAACTCACAATCACTATTTTTCGGAAAATGAATTAGGATGCGAGGAGAATGACACAGACAGAAAAGGAAATAAGCAACTTACAGTACTGCAATGAAGATGCCGGTTTTCATCCTTATTGGTCCTTGAAGTTCTCTTCTGGCTTCTGTTGCACTGCTACCCAATGGGACTGTCCAGGAAACGAAGGTTCCTTTTGAATTAACAGTTGATACTGACGGAGAATTCGCGATGAATGTCCGTTCAAAATCCTACAACGACTGCGCCACTTTATGTTTCTTGTTTACGAGAAACAGTTTTTAAAAAAAAAATTATTTTTCACAAAAGCCGGTTATATTCGAAATGCAAAAATACAATACGTTTTCTTAACGATGTTTACTAGAGGAAGTCTGTGTCTATTCTGAATGTGAGAATTAATAGCGTGAAACAAGAATCTAGCCTCGGCGATGTCGTTCCACTGCTTTTCCTGGAAATCAGCGTGTGTGGAAGTTCTGCTGTCAGCGGGATTCATCGGGAAGGCATACATAACTAGGGTAATATATACAGGGTGTTCATTTGTAAACTTCCCACACGGATTCATCGAAAACTACTGATTGAAAGAAAAAACGCCGAGACACGTCAAAAGATACATCAAGGGGGACAACTTTTTAACCAATAACTACTTCACCCCCTTTCACCCTCTGCACCCCAGGATCATTTCCTTGAAAATTTCAAATGACAAGGGGTATCGAGTGATAGCTTTGTTTGAACAGTCTTCCGAAGTCCTTCATTGTTACGTTTGATTTTTTGAAATCGGTCGATTCGTTTTCGAGAAAATTGAAATAATAATTTATCCTAATTTGGGAATTTTGGAAACAAAACATACAAAAATATTACATTTTATTTCAATAATTGTTCAAAATGTTGCCCGTTGGTGGCCAAACAATGATATAGGCGATGTTCAAATTCCTGACGGACATTTTCAAATACAGGTTATTGGATATCATGGCAGCTGTCGATAATGCGTTGACGAAGTTCATTCAAATTTTCGTGTTGGGGAGTGAACACAATGGACTTCAAATGGCCCCATAGAAAAAAGTCTAATGGCGTCAAATCCGGGGATCTAGCAGGCCATTCTATAGGCCCTCTTCGCCCTACCCATTTATCTGGAAACTCGTTGTCTAGCCATTGTCGAACCAGAACATAGTAAGGAGGAGCACCGTCTTGCTGGAAATATATCTGAGCCTCATCAAGTGTAGGGTTTCCACCCTCTTCGATTTGGTTTTCAATGGTTTCAGTGAAAGATATAAATAACATTTACAAATTATCTAATACGACTTCGCCTGCCATAAAGTTGGAATTTGTTTCTTACTTAAAGAAACAAGAAGTGCTAAATAACGGATTCAAATTGAAAGGGAAGGAAGTGTTCATAGTGCAGGATCTCTCGCCGGAGGATAGAGAAGATCAGAAAATTCTTCTTGCCCACCTGAGAGAAGCCAAGGCCAAACATCTGACTGCTAAGATCAGAGGAAAAACTCTCATTGTAAACGGAGTCACATATACACTGCCTCAACTGAAGGACTCTGAAGTTAATATACTCGAAAATAGCGCTGAAACTTTCGTTGAGAACAAGATCACTTCCGAAGCAAAATCAAAAAAATCTGAAAAACGTCCAATTTCATCACCATCAGAGCAGGGCTCTGACAAAAAGAGAATACAGCGTTCATGTTCATCCTCTAGTGAAAAATCAACTTCCTCTAGAATACTTCGTAACCACATATGAATCTGCTTCCTTCATTAACCGTACTAATATATCCATATATCGTGCTATTTTTTGAAAATTAGTGATAATTCCTATCTTTATCTTCTTTTTTTGGAAGAACACTTTTTTGTTTACGAGTTTGTTTAGATTATTTAGTATTAATAAATATACCACGTTATTCTTTTGTAATTTTATATTCAATTTTTCTCGAACGATTTTTATAGCTCATATCTTTGCATTTCTTCAAGATGAAAAATAACTTTCGATTAGCTCATTTGAATATCAGATCACTGATTCCGCATATCCAGGATCTCAGGGACCTAGTAATCAATAAATTTGAAATAGTTGCCTTATCTGAAACTTGGTTGTCACCAAATATTCCGGATTGTTTAATATCTTTCGAAAACTACAATCTATATAGAAAAGACAGAGGAGTGGGCAGGGGTGGAGGTGTGGCGCACTTTATATAAAAGCGGGTTATAAAGCAAAATTACTCAATTCGGTTCCCCAAAATAATACCGAACAACTCTGGATTTCTTTTGCTTCATGCCATAAAAAATATGCTCTTGGCGTTTTCTACAGGCCACCAACATTTCCAGTTGACGAATTCTTGAATGACTTGGAAAATTCAATTAGCGTTATAGCGCCGAACTTTGATGAGATTTTTCTAACAGGGGACTTCAATATAGACATGTTAGCTAGCGACACATCCTCTACACGAAAACTCAAAGATATTTTTAACTCATATGCTCTTTATCAGATCATTAAAGAACCCACGAGGATATGCGACTCGAGTGCTAAAATCTTAGACTTGATCATTTCGTCTGAGAAGATTACAGCCGAAATGACCAGTGTCGTGGATCACGGTATCTCAGACCAATGTTTAATCTCTTGCTCCGTCGGAAACATGACAGAACTCTTCCAACCTTTCCTACATACTTTTCGCAATTTCTCTTCTTTCAATTTGAACAGCTTCTCTGCAGATCTCATGCTCCTGGACTTCTCATCTATTTTCTCATTAGATAATATCGATGACAAAGTCAGCAAATTCAATGAGATGTTGCTGTCACTTTTCGACTTCCATGCTCCTCTTCAGACAGTTCGAATCACTCGCCCAAAAGCTCCTTGGATAACTGGAGTTATAAAAATAATGATGTCGATTAGGGATAAAGCATTTGCTAATTACAAACGCACGAAGCATATAAGACATTGGAATTTCTACAAAGTAATGAGGAATGAAACAAAAAATGCCATATTACGTGAAAAAAAAGCTTACTTCAAGTACAAAACTGAAAATAATAAAAATAATAAAAAATTCTTGAAGGAGCTAAAAAATCTGAATATACACCCGAAGAAATTATCAAATATTCTTCCTGACCACTTAAGGGACCCTCTCAACGTCAATAAATATTTCATCAATTCCTCTACTAGTGACCTCTCTCCTGACAAAACAATCCTCACTTTTTATTCGAACAATACTAGGCCGGGCGTATCCCACCTCACTTTTCTGCCCACCACCGAATCCGACATCTATAGCATACTTCTTACAATGAAATCTAGAGCCTATGGAGCGGACAAAATCAACATTGTCATGTTACTGCACTGCTGCCCTGTTCTCCTTCCGGTTATTTGTCACCTGTTCAATTTCTGCATCTCTAATAATGTGTTTCCCTCAATATGGAAAAAAACATTTGTTATCCCTCTTCCCAAAATATCTAATCCAGTAGGTCCTGAATCGTTGAGACCTATCAGTATTCTTTGTACCTTATCTAAGGCATTTGAAAAAATTATTCTCACCCAGATCAGTACTCACTTAGAGTCCAACAGCATCATTCCTTCGTGTCAATCAGGGTTCAGACCCCATCACAGCTGTGTTACTGCGCTACTCAAGGTCACAGATGATATTTTCACCGCAACCGAGGAAAATAAACTAACTGCTCTTTTGATGTTGGATTATACCAAGGCTTTCGACAGAATCAAGCATCAGTTGTTATTGTCCCTTACTTCATTATATCGGCTTCTCTATCACCGCGGTCTCTTTACTGAAATCATATTTACTGAACAGATCGCAAGCGGTTATTCTGGAGAGTAACTGTTCCAATTTTCTGAATATTGAAAATGGAGTGCCCCAGGGTTCTTTACTCGGTCCAATATTATTCACAATTTACACCCACGAGTTCCGAAACCACATTCGATTCAGTAATCACCACTATTATGCTGACGATACCCAGATTTATATTTCATTTCCAGAAAAAAATCTAGCTCAAGCCAATCTTCAACTGAACTCAGATCTGGAAGATATCTTATCTATATCTAATAAGTTTTGCCTCTCTATAAACCCCTCCAAATCATCTGCGATTCTTTTCGGTAGGAAAGTTGCCCGTAGACGTGCTTTAGATTCTTTTGTCATCAAACTTGGTGCTGAAATAATTCCCTTTTCTGACAGTTCCAAGAATCTAGGAGTCGTTCTTGATTCATCCCTCTCGTTCACTGGCCACATTAACTTGATTATTAGACGTGCATTCTGTAATTTGAAATTGATATACACCAATCCGAAAATACTTGATAAAGGAAGCAAAATCTTGCTATGCGAATCCCTAGTTCTCTCACATTAAAATTATGCGGATGTTATCTTTGGCCCCGCCATTACCAAAAGAAACGCGTCTCGGTTACAGCTGGTTCAAAATTCATGTATTCGTCTGATCTGCGGTTTACGCAGACGAGATCACATATCCGGCCCCCTGAAAGAAATTGGTTGGTTGAATGTCGAGAAATGAATTTTTTTACACTCTTGTACACTTTTCCACAAAATAATAACGACCCAAAAACCAGCGTACCTGTACCATAAAATAACTTTTCGAACTGATGTTCACAACCTCAACCTTCGTCATAAGTCCAGACTCACTCCACCCTCGCACACCACTGCCCAGTTTCAATCGTCTTACAGTCACTTCATTACCCGGCTTTACAATAGGATTCCCGTAGAACTAAAATGTTTGTCTATACCAAGCTTCAAGAAAAATCTGAAAAATAAACTCTTTTCTGACAGTATTTCATTTTGATTTTTTCAATTAATTATACCACATGAGTGTCTTGTCAATTGAAATATTTGAATCTCAGTCACTATTTATTTTTTCCTTGGCGTTTCTGGATGTGTTTCTAGGAATCAGTGGTTATAATTTTTTATTTTTTTTTGGTTACGCAAAATTGTTTCTGATTTGTATGCATCTTAGGCGACACATACTGCTATAATAAGTGTTGATATGTTTGGGTTGAGTGGAAGATAGCACTTGTTTGACTCTACTCGAGTTCGAACAAGAGCTAACTCTGCCTTTTGATAGATATTTGTTATTATGTCATGGTCTTGAATTTGTAATGTGTATTTATCTATCAATAAAAACGTTTATTATTATTATTATTATGATAAGCTGATTGATAGTAGTTTCCAACATATCCGAATAAATGTCTCCATTTGAATTTCTATCAATGAACAATGGCCAAAGCACTTTGTTTCCTAAAACGCCTGCCCATACATTAATTTTTTGAGGGTACTGGGTGTGCCCTTCCACAAAAGCATGAGGATTTTCATTGCTCCAATACCTACAGTTATGCTTATTAACAAATCCATTTAGATAAAATGTGCATTCATCAGTGAAGCAGATATTCTTCACATGAACGGTATTATCATTAATCGCTGCAGTCATTATTTCACAATACTCAACTCGCCTATCGAAATCATCTTCGGTTAACTGTTGCAATATTTTTATTTTGAATGGATGAAATTTATGGAGTTTAGTAACTGTGTGTACAGAGCCTAATGAAATATGAGTCGCAGCAGCAATTTTGCGTAACGACGTATTAGGATTTATTCCAAAATGACCTGAAACTTCAATTTGAGCGGCTTCATCCAAAACTCTTCTATTATCACGTTTTTTATTTGCAACCGATCCAGTTTGAGTAAATTCAGTAATAAGGTCCAAAACATACCTATGCGAAGTTAACTTATCTGGATGTCTGGCGTTAAACGTGACGGCAGTTTGCCGAGCACATTGATTTTGGGCACCATAAATCAGAATAATTTTCACTCTTTCGGCTAGTGTGTAAACCATTTTCGAAATAGATTCTGAATCAATGATTTAATTTTCACGATCTGAAGACTGTGACAGAGGTAGCAACTGAGAATAACTACACATGTATAACAATAAAAACAGTTCGCCTAGGATATCTGTGTTGACGAAAAAATCGCGGAAAAAATTGGGATTGTTATTTGGTTATTGCCACGTCTAATCTTTCGAACTGCCGTTTATGTTGGTAGGTTTCGTTTTGAATAATAAACGAATTGTGGATTTGACAAACCTTAAATGTAATTGAAATGAAAAGTGATATTTCGTGTGTTTTTGTTTTCTATCTGAACAAATAAAAATTAATGCAGATTTTTCTAATTTTCTGGAAAAGGAATCGACCGATTTGAAAAAATTAAACGTCAAAATGAAGGACTTCGGAAGACTTTTCACTCGATACCCCTTGTCATTTAAAATTTTCAAGGAAATGATCCTGGGGTGCAGAGGGTGGAGTAATTATTGGTTAAACAGTTGTCCCCCTTGATGTATCTTCTGACGTGTCTCGGCGTTTTTTTTTCAATCAGTAGTTTTCGATAAATCCGTGGTGGGAAGTTTTCAAATGAACACCCTGTATATACATTTCATTGACACAAAACACAACCCGGTTGTGTTTGAAATTTGTTAAACCGTGATTTCTGCAGGTTATACTGATTTAAATGGAAATTGGTTAGAACTAAGTACTCTGTGCAGGCCTAGATGCTTCCAGTCTAGACCCCCCTTCCCCTTAGGCTGGATTCAGACAGATCCGAAATCCGATCATACGACGATCCGATAGCTTTCTGATTGGTCAAAATTTAGACCAATCTGAAAGCTATCGGATCGTCGTACGATCGGATTTCGGATCTGTCTGAATCCAGCCTTAAAATGTTTACATGGGCGCCCTTGCCCAAAAATCTACAAACCTAATGTTCCTCTTTGGCCCCATTGTCAGTGCTTTCGATACTCCAACACAAATTTTTGCTAAACACCTCGCCATACATACGAAACTCATTTCACTTCATTGGGTTCCCAAAAAACTACAATATCCCAACAGACTCACAGTTTCGACGTGGCGTTTTTATTCAAAAATATCCCTGTATCAACAGATACATTGATCAATTTCGAATGTAGACTTCAAATCGCCAAAGGCACCCTCAACCTTGACAGTCATTGCAGGTATGTCTAGTACATACTTCCTTTTCCAATGTACCTTTTACAGAAACAATTAAAAAGCGCCTCAAGGGTTCTTTACTTTCACCAGTCCTTGTAAACCTTTTTACGTAAGACTTTGAAACCGGGGCCATAGACATGTTCAACCACTAACCCTCTTGCTGGTTCAGATACGTAGATGACCTCTTTTACAGAAACAATTAAAAAAGCGCCTCAAGGGTTCTTTACTTTCACCAGTCCTTGTAAACCTTTTTACGTAAGACTTTGAAACCGGGGCCATAGACATGTTCAACCACTAACCCTCTTGCTGGTTCAGATACGTAGATGACCTCTTCGTCATATGGCTCTAAGGCTCCGAAACTCTCAATGATTTCCTTGACCACCTTAAAGAACTCCACCCGAATATAAAGTTCACAATAAAAATTAAAACCAATAACTTCCATTCTTAGATGTCCCAGTCACTAAATCCAATAACTTCTTTACCCACACGGTCCACAAGGAACCGATACATGAACGCAAACTCCTCCCATTCCCCAGCACAGATTCCGTTTTGAATTCTCTCATCTACAGATCCATCCTTCAACCTCAGAGACCGCATATTATCGAATTTACAGCTAGATCTATTCGTCGCGTCGTCAACAAACTCTCCCATCTAGTTTCCAGAGATCCAAAAGACAACAACGTTTCCCACAAAGCTTTTTCCTACATTGATGGTGTCAATAACAGAAAAGTCTGAATTTTGAAAAAAAAACATTAAAACGATATTAACCAGCAACATTCCACATTTTGTCCAAAGGACAAAATTGTCAATTATTCCCATGGTTAAAATGAAATATCGTGTTCCGATTGCCATAGTATATATGTAGGCCAGACCAACAGACGTGTGACCAGTGGAGTATATGATCATAAACTTGCTGTCAAGAGACACCAACAATTCAACAAAAAAAAGAGACAGGACACAATATCGATTTCGCAAATAACAAGACCATCGCCCTTCCTGCATATACAAATGTGATGACGGACAGAGACTTCCAACTACCTGGAAAACCTTAATTTCCCAATGATCCTTCTTTGAAAATGGCTTCAAAATGTATATAATGGCCTAGCAGAACATCTGATCATAAAAACAGCACTTATCGATGAAGCGATAGGGAGTGTTTATACTTCTTTATCATTAATACGCCCGCATTATTTATATATAATATTCGCCTCGATGCATAACATACATTGATTTGAACGTCATTATTTTGTGGTGGATTAATATTTGTTTTTGGGTTTGTAACCTACCACAATCTGAAAAAATAAGAATCAATATTGGAATCTATACAAGTGTAGAAGGCCCGATTTTTATCAACCCCGAAAAGTTGCTGCGTCTACTGAAAAACAGCTCTTTCTAGATAGAACAACTCTAATTAGTCAGTAACTTCTCGTATATCTCAAATTTTGCCTTTCAAAAAATAATAAGGACTAGTATACCGTGTGACACAGACTCATGGTACAGCTCCGTTTTCTCCTTTGTTTTTCTAGCTATATTTTTGAAATTCGGAACATTGAATATGCCCACTGAACAGCATCTCTCGACATATCTGAAAGAAAAAAACAACTTTAAATTTTTCCGGAAATGACATCAACTTTCGATTCTTGAATGGGACACCCTGTATATTGTTAGATGATCGGTTAGGGATGATCATGAGGAATCCAACGATACCAGGTTTGATGATGTTATCTCCAATGACTGCGGAGATATCGCCATTTATATTATCCATAAGCTCAACGAGTAGGAGAGAGAAACTTCTGGCGTGTCAATCCAATTCTCTCTCCCACTCATTGAGCTTATGAATAAAATAAATGGCGATATCTCCGTACTCATCGGAGATAACACCATAAAACCTGGCATCGTTGGATTCCTCATGATCATCCCTAACCGATCATCTAACAATATACAGGGTGTCCCATTCAAGAATCGAAAGTTGATGTCATTTCCGGAAAAATTGAAAGTTGTTTTTTTCTTTCAGATATGTCGAGAAATGCTGTTCAGTGAGCATATTCCATGTTCCAAATTCCAGAAATATAGCTAAAGAAGCAAAGGAGAAAACGGGGGTGTACCCTGAGTCTGTGTCACACGGTATATAAGAAAGTACCTATCATTAACGTTTCGGAAACTTAATCTGTTTCCGTTCTCAAAAATAATTTTTCAGATTGTGGTAGGTTACAAACCCAGAAAATTACGAAACAAATACATTGATTTGTTTTTTGATAATTCAGAACTAATTTAAATAGAAGCTAAATTTTTTTTGAATATATTTTCATCGTAGGTATTTACAATAAATAATCAAGTACAGCGTTTACAAAAATACAGACTAATGACTAGACAAAGGTCAATATGTATGAGAGATTTACAAAACAATAAAAAATAATATACTATGCCTAAGTACACAGCACGAATAATATAGCAAGGAAAAACAGATCTCTATCCTAATGAATATAAAAAAAAAACATCAAAATTAATGAAAACAGTGCAGCTTATCCAATCTAACTTGGGGGGTGAAATTTGTTCCATTTTCGGTAGCAGCAGTGAAACTGCATATAGGTTTCGAATGGCCGATCATCCGGCACTGCGCTATACGTCTTCATTTCCTCTACCAAGATAGAATTGGAAGAGCTATACTTGATTCAATAATATATTCACCCAAGAACAACGCTCACGCAGTAAAGTTTAATAACAGTCAAGTCAAAAATTTAATTTTGTACAATAAATCGTGAGACAAAAACTGAATTTGGTTTGACCTCTTCATTTCACTTCTGCAATATTTCAAAAATTAGCCTGATGCCTTACCAGTAACATTAGCTCAACCAGAGGAGGGAAAGGTGGAGATTCAATTTGTATTTATTCTTCCCAGTAATACTTATTTTTGAAAATCATGGAAAAACTTTTTGTTTTTATGAACTGTGGCCGTTTCCACACCAAAATTCTGAGAACGCCATTGACCAACATTTCCACATAAGCGAAGAATGGTGAAAATATTAGGATTAGTGAATTTCTGCGGGTTTGATGATACTTTCCAACATCCTTCTGCTTAGGCAGATATAATAGGGAAGTTCCCCCATTTCAAATTATATAGGTATCAATAGAACTATGGCGACTAAAATATATCTGAATGTTTTTTTAACATATTTGCATGCCCTCAGGATAAAATATTGAAATCTCAAATTCTACGGACTCTGAAGCCATTTTCCAGTGTGAAAATTCATTTATTGTGATACTGTCACATAGTTTAACAGTTGATAACTTATTACTATAGTCAGGGAGCCACGGATGGTCAATCATCTAGTAGAGTAGATTTTTTTCTTTTGCTTCAATTTAGTATCAGTAATGAATCGACCTTCCGTTAAAACAATCGGGAAAGTAGCTGGCGTCTTAGGCTCTTGGAATCTACCAAAGTTTTTAACGCGATAATTTCTTTATATGGCGTTCAGACATATCATGGGAATGATGGATTAATAACAAATAATGGTTTGATATGATATTTTTTTTCATAATGTGGCTCAAGAAACTTCCTTATTCAATGCCTATAATAGTGGCGGACTGATGTAAATGTATTCAACTTGGACGGGAGGCCGCTAGAACGTTAGTTTCAGAGTATCAACCCATCACGGTGAAGCAGATGAAGCAGTACAGATGATTTTAACAAGTACCTATTCAAATGAATGATTGAATTTTTTGAAGAATGGATATTGTGGAATTTTAATTCTGCCTACTAAGAGAGTGTTTGATGAGTTTTGAATTTTTAATATTGATTTGGAGGATAATTATAATAGCTCAATATTTTGTTTATGTTCTTGAAAATGATTTCAATTTAAAAAAAAGTTCTTGAATTTTGGTGGTATCGTTCTCAGAACACATGGAATTAGTATCTCAGAGATATACTGTCTGCTAGAACGGTACACATAAAAAACGCAATTTCAAGCTGGATACCATTGCGTAGCTGCAAAAATAAAGAGTCATGAATTGAAATTAGACAATGATTGATTGAATTGAACGAATAACTTCTGAGTGCTTTGGTTATTAGACTCATCTAGTGCTTGTTAATATTTCTATCAGGGGCGAATGAATGAGAGGTAAAACGAGTACCTACCTTTAATTCATCTTTCCCAGACATTGAACTTCTTGGTGAAAATGGTAGGCATTTATTTTGTGCCCATCAATTATAAGCTTATGGAATAAAGTAGTAAAGACGAAAAATTTGTCAAATTTTTCAATTCCATCTGCTGATATAGAGCTTGATAGTGTATGAACAAATTAGTGAAGAACTGTAGGAAGCTAAAATTCAAGGTCAAATAATAATGTCCGCTTTTTTAAAAGAGAGCGCATTTTAGGATTTGTTCAACAAGAACGAGTAGCGAAAATAGGACAGACCAAAAAAACACCTTTATATTCTTGAATCGTCGACGTTCTTCCACAGCAATTATTTTATATTCTAAAAAAATAAGAAAGTAGCAGAACCTTCATGCAAATAAAAAAAAAAGGATCGATCACTAAGAAAAAAAATTCCCCGAGTGTTAGAGTTAACAAGTAGACGGGAATCTGTGAATTTCATGTATTATGCTAATCTTCATGTAATTAAGAAAGATTATGTTATTTATGGTGTTTTCATACCAAACGCCGTCGACTATGATCGAGATCCTTCAGCAAGTAGGGTCTGTTACTAACTCCCTGCGCCATAACTCAGAAGCAGCATGGTTATTCGCTGACCCGTTAATCATGGAACGTGACAGAGTCATTCTCCAATACAATAGAGAGAAATAAAAAAAAATTTTGTCCCGATTGGGGGATCCAATCAACCACCTCCAGATCATGAGCTCTGCACATAACCATAGTGCTCCCTCGTCTTATATGATTTATTTATCAAGGGAGTAATGGTGTTTTTTTTTGATACCTGTTCAGACCTTTTGATGAATTAAGGTACAAATCATGGATCATTTGGGACAGTTCTTGTACATTCCCTGCTGACTCGTATTTGAACACATAATTTGATTGAATTTTGAACCGGGATCTTCTCCTCCGAATTTACAGTCTGCTGTTTTGAGAAATTGTTCAAATTCATTTAGTACCCAATATTCCATTTGAAAGAACTTTTCACCAGTACTGATATTTTTTGATGCAGTTATTTCCCAAATCAACAACGACCACATGATTATCATTAGTCACGGCCAGTCCACTTGGACGTTTGAGTTTAGCATCATGCGAGTCTATATACTGATTCAGAGAGTGTTCAGTCATAGATAGGAGTTGTACGTAAGATCTTCCTTTCTGTTCTGTTCTTGTCAGAAGAATTTTGTTGTCTGCGTCCACTGAAACTCCGCCGTAGCGTCCTTTACCTGTATAACATAAAACAATTATAATACTTATATATACTCAAATATAAGAACAAAATTATACGCTACACGTATCACTTTTCTATAGTCCAGATGTGAGTTGAAATACTTTGAGCTTGAACAACAAATTTGACAATTTGGAATTTTCCGCCTGGATAAAAAATATACAAACTCAGTAATTTTTTGAATGATGAGTGATTCAATGGATTCCTTGAACAACTATATTAAACATTTCTGAATGAAAATTTGAGAGAATCTAACCTGAAAAAGTGTTATTTTTGAATTACCTCAGAAAGAAGTCATTGTTTTGTGGTGGATGAATTCTTTCTCTTTAAACTTTTTAAGGGTCTTAACCTATCACAATCAGATTGAGGTAGGTTGAGAAACCAAAAAAACTGGGGAGAAAAAAAAAATGAATAAAATGTTTTCAAATATTCTGCATTCTGGAGAGAAATGACATACACAAAACCCTGTATGTAACAATTAATAAATGAAACAAGAAACAACGTCAAATGATAGAGATTAATAAACTAAATACTCATTCAATAACTGTATACATTCAAAAGTAACTAGTGAGACATTTCTTTTGTGATATCTTATATTAGTTATAAGATTTTTTTCTTTTTTATACCACCCTTTCTAGTGCGCCCTGAAGGCAGAGAAATGCTACCGGGTCGGTTGGTGTATTCAGTCTAGATATCCCACCTACCAGGATTGATATCTTGGTAACTAAAAATTGCCTATCGCATCGAGTCTGCCAGAAAAATTCTGCTTCGACCGCGGAGTGAACCACCAGTGAGAAAGCCGAATTGAATATACCACAGCACCGCAGACCGCTTGGCCACCACCGACCTGGTAGATCATTTCAACTTCCTGGTGGAATTATGAACATGACTTATACTCTCACTCTCAGGGACCAACAAGATATAATGCAAAAGTTGATTGTATCCAGATCATGATGAGCTCACCTTTTCCTTCGTCATAGACAACTTCCATAAAATCTCCTTTAGCTGAGAACATTTGAACTCGTGAGTCTGCCACGATTATTTCTCCAAGTGGGCCCACAGCAACAGAGGAAATTAAACTGAATGTTCCTTTTTTACCTACCTATAGACATAATACATATCTCAGTTAATGATTTCAGAATGGGTGTTCCCAGGGGCACAAATATTATTATTTATCCTTATTGCAATGATATGCGATTACCGCAGTTGCTGAGGATACTTTTATGAATAATCGCTGTGTGAACTTTAGGCAAATAATGAGCGATTTAATATACGAATTATCCAGAAAAATGATTATATATAATCATTTTTCTTTAGAGAGAACGAAGTTTCGGACAACTTTCTTGCCTTTTCTTCTCCAAATCAATAACGAATGAAAACTCAACTACTATAAAAGTAAAAAAATATTAGCAAACACTTTCTGGTTATGGGTTTATCATTCGCAGAACATAAATTCATATACAAAAAGAAGTCTTTTTAAAAATTCTCAATTTATGACTTATATATTTTCAAAGTATACTCAAAACGCTGCCATAATATAACGTCATAGCGGTCTACCCAATCACCGTCAAGTACGCTTCTAACATCATGACTTTAGCAAGTTCGAAAAAAAATTGTGTTTGCCAAATTTTTGGAAGTACTTACAAATGTTCTCACCTAGAACACAAATCAGGAGAAAAAACGCGATTCTCCCTATTTCATTGGAATTTACAAGGCCCTTTAAATTCGTTAATAGGTTAGAAAACTTGCGTTGGTATTCGACTCTATTCCTTGTACGATGAAACAATTGAAACGAACTTGTTTTTGTTATATTATCCTTTTCAAATGAAACATTTCAAAGAAACATTGCAACTCACTCGCCCATCCAAAAATATCGGTTCACTTCAACTATCGGGAATGCCTAGTAAAATTATCATTCTGTCCCTCACTATATTTCCAAGGTGTATTTCCTTTCATCCTATGACGTATTCCGCATTATCTTATGTGGAAAACTGTCTCAGCAGTTTTTTCTCTCTAATAAATGGTTTATTTTGATATAAGTGAATGGGCACTCGCGAAATAACCCAAAAATTTCATACAATAGGACGAGCCTATTCACTGTCTGCGATCATATACATATATCACTAGAGATTGCCAATGTTGGTGTTACTTGATTCAAAGAAGTTGTGATAGCATTTTTTATATTTATTTAGAGACAAATGTAAAAAATGCTCAATCATGATATGGAGCAGTCTTAAAACTGTACCTAAATCCCTAATTTATTTGCACCACTTTTGATATTTTTGACATTGTTTGCAATTTCGAAAAAAGTGTCTGATATGTGATTATTACCGTCTTAGGAGTTGTTATTCTTATGTGAAAGTTAGTTGTGAATTGTGCTTCATAAACATTTAAGTTATAATTGCAGTCACATTGAACCATTTCAAATTGAGATCGCAGAACCACCTTGGCCAGGACTGCAACTAATTTGAGCCACTTTGACATTTTAACAAGAGATCGTATAGCTTTTCTTGAAAATTAATTATAATCCAAGCGCTGTAGTCAGAATGCTATTGAACACTGACACTGAATCCAATAGAAGATATTTTTGTTACTCGTGTAGTTTTTGAAGGGTATTTTGAGAAAAAATACGTTCTGCAACATGAGCACCTTTGGAAAGTGGTACAAATTCATATAAAAACTTGTAAAATCAGTATTTCGACAACAACTCGGAAGAGGTTGAAAATTTCGATATACTTGTGGGGCGTGAAAATGTCTGGTATTTCGGTAATTAGCCCCTGGAGCGTTGTGTGTTATAAAATTCATATGCTAATTATACAAGAATTCTCCGGTCAATTTAAAGAAAAGAGAGTTGCAACCATTTAACGATGTCGATTTCAATTCTCAACAGTATTCAAAATTCGCGAGAGAATCTGTTATAAACCAGCATCTGACATCAGTTGAATTGAACTTGTAAATGTTGCAAGAAAAAATGAGATTATGTAAACCAAAACCATGAAACTTATATAATAAGTAAGATATAAGCAAAAAACTTTCCCATTCACATGAGCATGACAGAGACTAGACCAGATTCGAAGGGTTCGAAGTGTACATTGCACTTATCGAACATATGAGGAAGTTTTTTGTCCATATCTTTGAAGTCGTTTGAGATAATCCTATCAATCCTGGCATCCTCTACAACTCACGAAATTGATACTAAAAAACTATTTTACAATACGAATTCATCACTTTCCAGCTGAAAGATATGATGTAGCTTGTAAAGTAAAAAGATTGTTAACAAAAAATATACTGTTTAAAAATCAATAAAATCCATTTCTCAAAATCACAGTGTCAAAAAATATATGGAAAATGAAACATTAATATTTCGTAGAAGGAAATCTGCCAAAAGTGGCAACTACTACTATCAATAATTAGCAAATTCAATGTAATCATATAAATAACCATACATTGAAAGTCAAATATCTTTTATGAAATATAAACAAGGTATCAATAATTAACAAATTTAATGTAAACATGTAAACAACCACACATTGATTGTCAAATATCTTTTATGAAATATAAACAATGTTCATCAGCAAGTTTTTAATTTTTCGACGTATCTATCAAGTTTTCATTTTCAAGTTTTTTGTTATAATAACGAGGTTTCATTGATATAACTGTTATTAATGTCTATAGATAAATTTTTATATATGGATTTTCCAATTCATGAAACCAGTCGCGGAAACCTTCTCACCACCACATTATATATATATATATATATATATATATATATATATATATATATATATAAATATATATATTCTCTGGTTTCATTCTGCAAAGTGTAAAATGAAAGTGATATTCATTTTTACTTTTTACCGACCTTAATTCATCATAACCGATATGCAACTTGTTCATTTGTTTCAAGTTATACATGCCTCTGACTAATACTCAACTTTCAAAATCCCTAAAAAATATACGCCACTGGATCATAGTACGCTATTGCCCCTTCACCCCCTCTCTACCGTACCCCTCTAATACCAAACAAACGCTACAGGATGCCGTATCTAGCGAAGCATATATGATCTATGGTTCAAACCCTTGGCTATTGGACTAATAGTTATTCTAATAGTTATTCATGTACCAAAGGTATCGAATAATATTCAGACTCTGGTGGCGATCTTCCAAAGCTGATGGTCTATAAATTGAAAATATTATATTAGATAAGTTACGAGATATAATATATGATCTTGTCAGCTCTCTGAAAACGTGAATCGAGTTGTAAGACAAAAAACATTGTCTTAATGTTTTTGGAAGCCGAACAACCCCAGACAACTTTTAGATAAAATGGTCATCATGTACTGCTTTCTTTTCAATACTAATCCGCTGTCAGAATGAGTTTTATTAACAAATAATGTTTTTTTGACAAATTTAGGTTTCGTGAATATTTTCTCCATAACATATTTTACGATCATTACAGTGAACAAACGAGTCGTGATTCGGTGATAATGAACCAATCAGTATGAAGAGAAAGAAAACAGAGAACAAGAAAAGCTCTATTATTGCAAACTCAATAATGTTGTTGGAAAGATCTTAAATTCTGCAGTTGCACTCATATTCCTCCTCACTAAATTTTCAAGAACATGTTCTGAAAAAAATATCATTGATATATATGAAACTGAAGTCGATTTATAGGTTTAAATTCATTCTGTCTGAGAAAATGAAACTCAGAATAATTGAGTCACTACTTCTACCCCATATCGATTATTGTTTAACTGTTTATTATAGCTTTCTAACCCAAGAATTCAAAAACAAACTTCAGCCAGTACAAAACACTTGTATGAGGTTCGTTTATAATGTAAGGAATTAAATTTGAGCATATCTCGCATTTATATAGAAACAACTTTCTCCTAAAGGTTGAATACAGATACAAACTACTGTTTGCGGTTTATCTCTTCAAGATATATCTGAAAGGAAAGCCCAAGTATCTCTATAGTTATTTGACTCAAAGAAAAGAGCTTCATAATCTGAACTTGAGAAACATAATGTCATATGACATATACCCTCACAAAACTGCCATATTTCAAAGTTGCTTTGTATACATTGCAGTTAGGCTACTGAATGAACCTCAATTCCATAAAATGATACAACATCATTCAGTTAGAAGTTTAGGGGAAGTCTACAAACAATATCTTTTTGAAATGCAATATAACTCATCGGATGAATATTCACATTTCGAATGTGATGTAACTAAGCGCTATATATTAAGTGGGTGTGTATTTATTCATTTATTTGTGAGTGAAATCTCAACTCCAATAATATTTGTACTATTTTTATACCTGACATATTGCAATTTGACTTAATGTAACTAAGCACCTGATATTAGGTGGGTGTGTGATTATCTTATTTTTTAATTTGTGACTAAAAGTTTTATTTTCAGTCCTAATTCTACAATTTGTATACCTGTCATTGTAATTTGACTCGTTCAAGGGGTAGTGGAAGAACGTGTAGCACGAACTATCTCCTTTTGTGATTGTTTATTTCTATATTCTCACAATAAATATTTTTCTATTCTATTCTATATTGTAATTATCTGACAACCAAATATTATTATTGACGAGTGTGGAAGAACTGGTGATTAGACCTAACACTTTACTACCGTTCTGCTACTATCGCATTGTTCATTGATTATGGTGCATTCTGTTTCTTGGTGGACAAAAATATATTATAATAACATTTGGTAGTTGCATGATATTTTATATCTGTTGGAATATTGAATTTAATCACTCTGTAACTATGTCTTGTTATTACCTGAAAAAGCATTTTTCCATCGGCGTCAAACACGAATACACAGCTCATTCCATTATCTGCTACCAAAATATGGCCATAATTTTTATCAACAGCTACATCAATTGGTTCTTGAAAAGCATTATAGGTGAACGATTTTTTTGTTTCACCATCCGTAGTCATCTCAGTGATGCACTTGGTTCTCCAATTGACTACAATTATACCATCATTTGAAATGTCAATTCCTGAAATAATTCATCCAATCATTTTGGTAATCCGATATAGATTATATTATATTAGGTGATCGTCAGTGATCCTTATTGAATGTTATTGGCTCAGAGTGATGAAAAAAAAGTTTCATTGATATCGAAATTGGCTTGCTATTCCTGTATACATAAACTTCTACTACAATAATTTCTATTTCAATACCGAAATGAAAAATCATTTGAAAAATTCCCTCTTTTTTTCACCTTTCGTCAAAGGAAGTTCCCGATCTTTAGAAATGCTGAATCTGAAAATACTAAGTCAACTATA
This sequence comes from Zygogramma bicolorata, assembly GCA_032362365.1. Classification (NCBI taxonomy): domain Eukaryota; kingdom Metazoa; phylum Arthropoda; class Insecta; order Coleoptera; family Chrysomelidae; genus Zygogramma; species Zygogramma bicolorata. The sequence continues at coordinate 44,152 of JAVJAQ010004179.1, read as the reverse complement.
TCCTTTGAAACAATTCACCAATGAAAAATAATTTTCATTGACTTAATTGAAATAATTCTGTATGAAAAATCCATTTGATTGTTACCTGTACAACTTCTGCCAAGTAATCCTTCATTTGTGATATGTTTGAGAAATTCCAAATTTTCATTCAGTACTTTAATTCTAGAATTTCCCGTATCGAGCACATAAATAGTCTGATCTCTCTCATCTATCGCAATCGCTACCGGCTGCATGAATTCGTCTTTTCCGCTACCTCTTGATCCATATGTACAAACTGGGTTATTGTGCTCAGCAACATCGAAATATAACGGATTGTCTTTGATAGGTCTATCAATCACAGATATTTGAATTCCATACCGGCCAGCTTTAGGTACTCGAAAATAGATTTTATAAGTACCGTCATCACAGTCAGCAACACGAACTTGAAAATTCTGGTTCATTTCGTCTGGGGTTACCGAAAGAATATCTGCTTGCACAGGATCTCCTCCAGTTTTTCGAAGATTTCCGTGGTAGTCTACAGTAGTAAGTGTAACATAGTTCTCAATTCCAGCCACTATATTTTCTTCTAGTTTGGCTGTGCATAAGCTCGGAAATGTGGTACTGGTTCTGACTTTTCCTAACACACTCAGATGCTGCTGAATCTGCTCCAAACTGTCATTCAAGTTGAAATTACACGTTAGGAAGGAATTTTCTCGAGGTTCGCCTAATGCCAGAGTAGAATCCAGTTTCTCTGATAGAATTTCAATTCGTTGTGTTATGTTACGGACTTCTACTTGATATTGAAGACCTTGACATTCCTGTTCGACCTAAAAGAAAAATTTCAATCTTATACTGGAACGACTAAAGTTTGCATTAGAAAACCTTGTTTTTTTCATTTTCTATGAGAGAATGCTGTTCCTCCAATACTCGCTTCTTGTCGGTATATATTGTGTTGACATTTTCAATAAGTTCTTGTTTTCTTTGGTCTATAAGAGTCTGCAATTGTTGGAATGTATCATTGATTTTTTCCAAACAAGCTTCCTTAGCTAAAACTAATTTGCCTAACTCTGAACTCACTCCTTCTTGGGCTTGTGTCAACTGAAAAAAAAAGTCCTTAATTTCTCACATTATTGAGAAGTGAGGTACATAAAGGATTGGAGATAGTGACAAAAGGTGATTCATTTTGAATCAACCGAAAATACTAAATGTTGATAATAATGTTTTTCAAATTCCAACAATTAAATGAATGAACTTCTCAAAAGTAATTTTTTTTTTAATATTAACAGTGAATAATTACAGTGAACAAACGAGTCGTGGTTCGGTGATCATGAACCAATTAGTTTGAAGAGAAAGGAAACAGAGAATAAGAAAAACTCTATTATTGCACTCAATAATGCTGTTGGAAAGATCTTCAAGTTCTGCAGTTGCACTCATATTGTAATTATTTGACAACCAAATATTATTATTGCAGTTCCTTTGGCTGGGGCAAACCGACAAATCGGCGGTGGCGGAACATGCACTGAGTGAGGGTGACCACAGGATTCTGTTCGAAAATGCAAAACTGATTGCCCCAAACCAGGGTTACCATAGCCGATTGGTACGGGAGGCAATAGAGATCCAAAAACATGCGGACAATTTTAGCAGAAAGGAAGAAGCGTTGAGTCTGAACAGAATTTGGTATCCCGTTCTGAGGAAATCAAGAATAATAAAATCACGGCAGGTAGTGCGGCAACTAATAATGATGATTATTCCCCGAACCCGACAGGAGTAATTAACACTCCAGACTACCTGCATCAATATAAATACGCCTTGAGAAATCGAAACGTTTAGTCATCGGAAATGAGTAAGCCTCTGAAGAAGCTGGCCATTCGCGCTAGCGAAACGTCAGGAAGAAATTCCAAACAACGACGGCCTTCAAGCCCAAAAAAAAATGGTTATACTAATAATCTCGGCCGCGAAAGCCTTAACCATTTTGCCAGTTCTATTGTTATTCGTTTTCTTATTTGCGAATGCCCAAAATCAAACCACACTTTACCTTCGAAGATTTGGATCTCCTGAGGTTATAGTTGCGAGGTAAAAATAACTTATACATGAATGAAAAAACAGTGTCACTTCAACTCACCTTAGAAATACAGTCGTTCGCCTTATACAACAAAATCTCTGACATCCTCTTGATAGCTATAGAGAATGGTATAATCGTATGCTCACAGCTATTTGCAGCATCATTATGGGAACCACCAGTGCACAAGGTACAAAATACGGTGTCGCATGTCTCACAAAATAACAATTCCTTCAACAAAAAATACCATTTACAACAGGACTCGAAAAGATATGCGAAATTCTTGTGAAGAACAGAAAAAGGTCTGAATTGGGAATGCCGCACTTGTTAGTAGCTTTCATTAGTATGGACATTGAAAGAAACTTAAATTCTCATTCTGATTTGATTCATTTCGAGTGGGTTCAAACACGCATTCACACAGCTATACTTTTTAGTTATTTCAAACACCTCTGTTTCTTCACAAGGTGACAAACCTATGAAGTTGTACGTGTTAGAAACGCACATAATCAATTCAAAGAACTATTTTACTGTTCACATTAAAATATTCTTTGTTGTAACTGAGGCCATACCTGATTGATATGGACTGAACACTTGGGTATAACTTCTCGTCTCTGCCTGGACATCAAATCCAACAGTTGGTTGACTAGAAAGGAAGGAGGTAGAGCTGATACACCACCTCTTGGAATATTGATCAATTCTCGGCATATCGGGCACCGAAACGAACCAGTATCTCTGGTCTGAGAAGCAGCTATACGAGTTAGGCAATGCAAACATACCGTATGAGAACACTGAAGTAATTTTGGTGTGTGTTCCTGGCCATCGTACATACCTGAAAATCAATAGATTTCAATATCAATTAAACGTTTCATAATTTACCAAAACTAAAATGACTGTTTAGCCACTGTATTGAAAATAATTTTTAATTTTCAACGAATTGACGGCAGGAATCCTTTGAATACATGAAACATATTTCACGTCAAATTGCAATTTTCAGATGATATTTTACAAATTATACTAGAAATTGTGAATACTTTATTTGTAGAAAATTAAGGAGAACAAAAATTGTGTTAGAAGTCACGTGACAACTCAAGTTTCTGTGGTTTTCTTTTTTTAGTTTATTGATGTAGTTCTTTGTACCCTTTGGATTGTAATTTTCATTGAATAAACATATCATCTATGAAATAATAATACCTTTGATGATCACAAGAAACATACATGTTTATGCAGAGAGATAAAAAACGACACAATATACATATATCCAGTAGGTATATGAACAAATTGAAATAACAAATGAAATGAAGTACCTATGTCAGTTGCATATACATATTATAAATGGAAGGAGTGATGGGTATAACATAGTATGAATGAATCAGTTGAATCAGGTTTTATGGGTACAATTATAAAAATAATTTTGTGAAAAGTTAGTTATCATTATTGAAAGCTGTGAAGTATCTTTTGATTTCCATTTTGAATTTCGCAACAAGAATGATATTTTTTATGTGCTTAGGTAGATTGTTATAAATCTTTATAGTATATAGTAGAACGACTTTTTTTCCAAAACTAATTTTTATTTGTATGGTTTTCAAATTATTCAACTGTCTGGTTAGATGATTATGGCTATCAGACCTTATGATATAGGAAAGATTTGAATATTGATATTTACTCTCAGTCAAATGGATAAAAACACAAATTCTCAACTTGAATGCAAAACCTATGTTTAATAGATTCCTAGTTTTGTGAAGTTTATTTGTTGGCTCTAGAACTGAATTACAGGTAATTCATCTCTGATGATATCAATTAAATTCGCTTTTCGAAGTTTGTCAAGCTCTCGACGGCGACCGTGCCTACACCATCAACCACTGTTATATATAATTGAATATAGGGTGTTCTATAGAAGAAAAAAATTTGATGCATCACGCGCGTACGGAACACCCTGTCTGCGTAAAAATAACATCAAATGGTAGTTCTTTCACCGAACTGTTACTTGAAAAGTGTTCTAAATCTCTTGCTACAATAAAGATAATTCATCTTGCATCTTTTTGAGACATACGACTTTTGATTACTTTTGAAAAGTGAACGATATTTTTTCTGATATAATTTTCGACAAATAAATGATTTCACTTTTTTGTACATTCTGAGTTCAATCTTACGTGAGGGCCATATAGGTCCCGATGAAGCTCAGATTCCAAAGTACAAAAAGAATGTTCGATGGAATAAAGTAGGGGTTGTCGTTCAGCACCAATCGATGATGATCCCTTTCATGTTCGCAAAACCCTGACGCATTATGTGGACAAATGTCCAATGTGACGAATGTCAAAAAAAGACTTCAACACCCCTTTCTTTTCGAAGAAAATAGAAGTGTGTCAAAACTATTAGCGGTAGTTGTTTCAGTAGTTAGTTGGAACGCCCCGAAATATATTAAGTCCATTGTATTAGTACGGCGAAAACAATTTCAGATATGTAAGGTTCAACGTGAGTGGGTCTACACTACTCCTCCAATGCAACCCTTTGTGGTTTATTGTGACTCGCACTAGATTTATACTTCACCAAATGAATCAAGCATCTTGTCGAAGCCGATTAGTTTATTTCAGGTCTGAGGGAAGGTATGAAACTCTGCCAAACATCGTAATCCTGATTAGATGACCTCGGTAGTGTACAGTTTATCACGTTCGCCTTTCAAGTTTCGACTTCTGAGGGTTGACTTTCGTCAGCTGATTAACGGAAGCGAACTATTTTAGGTCCGCGAAGGAGCAGGCACAGAGTAGATGATCTGCTGTTTCATCATGTCCTAAACCGGGACGGCATGCCGGATCCTCGAAAAGTCCAAGTCTTGTCATATGATGATTCAGACAGTGGCATGTGAGAAAGTTTGTAAGACAGCGTGGATCATCCCTGCTGTACTCTTACAAATGTCTGGTGCCATACATCGAAGGATTGATATATGCCTTGTAGTAGGCCAATCCTGGTAAATTTTGCATCTTCAGGTAAGTAGTGTTTGAAATATTAGTTCGAGGCAATCAACAGTTATACGGGTGCCAAAACAAATTAAACGTGTGGTGAAAGGAAAACATGCAAATAGTAAAAAACAAAAACGCACCATTCCATATGCGATCTGTAACAACGAAAAGTATGTTACTGATGTTTGAATTTTTTATATTGAATTCTGATGAAGTGAGGAATTCTTGAAAATTCTGAGTCTCACCTTTATAATCGACCGAATATTAATCACCCACTCCTCAGAGAGCCAAAAAGGTTTTTGGACTAAACACCTTCATTGAATCGTAATAGTGACTCATTTCAAGTTGGGATTCAAAAAAATGAAACATTATACAGGCTATTACAAACTGAAAAGATTTCCAGGGATGCGAGGAAAAAAATTAAATTTTTTTATGGAATTTGGTTGGTGTTTGGTTTCTCCTTGAAGAAAGATGCCAAAAACTTGAAAATGCCCCTGTTTGCTCCCTTGTTAGTATTTCGGAAATGGTTGAAAAATCGGATACTAAAAAGGCTGCTATCACTTCATTGAGAAAGAAAGCTTTCTGGTGAGAATCCAAACTGAAGAAAATTGAAACATGCAAAGTTCCTTTCGTATGTGAAAACAGTGGGTCATTGTAGAATTGTATTTTAGAGGGGATACATTTTTTACCCGTATTAATAGGAAACAAATATTTTGAAACACATACACACACACACTGGATATCTTCACAGGTAGTTTTGTAACACCTTGAATACAGTACAAGCTGATGGTTTTCACGGTTCTCGAATTTGAAATGACAGCTACACTCTAAAGTGAAATTATTATTTCAGGGGACGTATATTTACGACAGATAGTTTTCGAGAGTTACTCCAGGGTTGGATCGGTTTCAAAAACACGGCTTCATTAATCCCACAACAAATCTCGGAAGCTATAGGAGATACAAAGTCGGTTAAATTGGAGCAAAGTTGCGCATTTGTTCATTTATTTGTGTCATTATCGCGATACAAATATAAATTCAAATATACACTTTTCATCAGAGGGCGGGATTTAACTAGGTTGCTCTTTCATGCAACCCCCGACATTAGCAACCAACAATGAAAGTGAATAAATTTCCTGCATATACAATTAATAGTATCTTCCGAGTCAGTCCGAAGATATTCGGAAAGAATAGAAATTTTCGAAAATTGTTATTGCTTGCACCTAGCCTAGAAATCTTTCAAAATGAATTGCATATTTTAATTGTCACTTGTCCCCCATACATGTGGATGGTTTATTTTCCATCCGACGTATCATCTTTCTGCCACCATCATCAACTTCATTATATCTTCATTATCTTCCGAGTGTCTAATTGAAATTCAGCACTTTTCAGTTTCCTCTTCTTTTCTTTCAGACCTTGTGTGTCAGAAACCTGGGAACGTCGAACAATTTTTTCTTGTATAATAGCCTTCGATTTTCCCAATATGCCATGCTGTCCGCTGTCATCCAACTGAATAATATTTCTATAAATCATTTACCACTGTTCGTTTAATGAAACTCTTACCAATGGAGACATACAAGAATATGATATCACTGGCAATGGGAAAATAATAAATAAAATGAATCAATGAAATATTTGAAAGTCGTAACATAAACAGGCTTATAAATTTCTGTATCCCCGACACATTTCATGGGTTACAACGAAGGAAACTCACGAACGGGAGAATATCAAAATATTAGAGAACCTCAACTCGAAGTCGTCGTGTTTGAAACCGAACTAAAAGAAAAATTAATCGCACAATATGTACGTAAAATAAAAAATCTATATTTGGGGATCTATTGGAGAAATATGTCGATGAGTCCTTCACTCTAGTGAAATCACGATCGTTTAGTGCAGGGGTCGGCAAGTAGTTTTAGGTGGGGTCCGGATACTGTGGGAAAATTTTAATGCGTTCCAGAAAAAAACAAATATTAATAATAAAGTGCTACATATTATTTTGGTCTCAAATCACATTTTGAATTATAAAAGGAAGACAAGACCACTAATTAATGTCAGAAACTACACCGACGGTCTTGAGCCAGTTTTTCATGGTATGGTTCTCGAAAGGAACAGCAAATTCGAAGTGCGTCTTCTAGGTGAGCGTCTGTTAATCTCGAACGATATTGGTTTTTCAATAAATTCGTCTTTGAGAAAGATGTTTCACATATGTATGTCTAGCCAAACATAGTGGCCAAATTGATAGCTAGTCTTTTATAAATTTCATATTTTTATGGGACATGTTTGGTCCAAAATTCTTCAGTGGATACCGTTCTATACATTTGCAATGACACATCTTGCAAATCAATATTCTTCATTCGAAGTGATGGCTTTCACAGATTGAACAACTTGGCAGCCACATCTGCCCATTTTGCCGCTGCATCAATTTCAAATGGAGATTTAAGAAATGGAGATAGCAGAAATGGAGATAGCTTGCCTATCTCTGCAAAGTCTTGGATTCTTGTAGCAAAATCGTTATCAAGATCAGCCAGAAATTTCACAAACTCTGCAATGTTTTCGTCAGAGGTCTCCTTTTTAAATTCGAGAATTGTCGGAAAATGAATAAATGCTTCTTCAACGATATCTTTTTCAAATAAGAATCCAGCTTACGACGAAAAGCAGACACGCTTTGTATTTTCCGTTTCCTTGTAACTGTGTATTAAGCACATTCAAATATTTCAAAATATCTTTCAAAAAAGCCACAACCAGCATATTGTACTCGTTTTTTATAAATTATAGAATATTACTGCGGGGTCAACGCCAAGTATTGTGATATTTACATTATCTAAAAAGTTTAGGATCATGACTATTTCCTCAACATTCTTTCTGAATACCTAACTCCACATCCCATAAGAAATTGTACACAATATTAGAGTAACCAGGTATAGACTAAAATAATTCCCTGAAATACAGTTCATTTCTTTCTAGTGAACTGAAAAAAATCCACTGTATGCTATTCCAACAGAAACAATGGATCATTTTTGATAAAAAATCATTTCTATTCGATTGAGGAATATGAGGAATGGGTGAATCGAGGAGGATTGACTGTGACGAATATCCACTGAATCAGTGAACGTTTTGTTAATATCAACAATATGAAAACTGTTTCATTTTATTCATGCAATTGAAGTGTCTCAGTGTCCAAACAATTTTATATACATATTGGTAACCGCTCCTAGTTCTATTTGTACCTTTTGTGACTTGCTACGAATTTGCATCGTATATAATGCAGTCAAATAAAGTATTGTACTGTATTGAAGCTTTAGTGTACCGTTTAATTCACGAATGCTGTCAAATCGTGCGTTCTCAAAAAAAAGAAAATATTTTCCAAACATGCTTCGAAACTTGGAGATCCAGGTCGAACAAAGGAAATATTCATGGAACGAATTATTGATGGAACGAAAAAAATACTTACACAAGCAGGTGCCGCATGTGAGAAAACTTTCGTTGAAATCTTCATAGTTAATGCTGACTGTTTCAACTAAAGTTGAATTCATGCTCACCATCCTCTCCCCCAGCCTAGTCCTGAAAAAAAAACATTCTCTCACATATTTTCGAAAGATTTAATTAATCATCTTCTAGAGAATGCGATACTGTGCAGCAGGAGGTATGTAGGTTCGAGTTGCCTATTTTCCATGGGACAGAAAGCGCAATATCGTCTTACAAACTAATTCAATTTCTGGGTACCATTTTCTTTTTCAAATACCATACCTGAACTTTTCTAGTTTCTTTGGGAGCCTCTTTTCCCAATGTGAGCAGAATATATCCATATGCAACGCAAGATGAATAATTCAAGATTGAATCCGAACACAGAATGACTAAAATTCTTGAAATGAAGATTCCAGGGCTCGACTCTGTAAACACCAACACAAAGCGAAGAGATTAAGGTCGGCGATCAGTGTCTTCCATGTTCATTTCCAATTGCATTTGGAAACCATAAGTCATCTTGAGTTCAAATTTGGCACACTTATTGAAAAAATGTTGAATTTTGGAATGAATATAAAAAAAATCATCTTTTTTCGAAATTTCCAAAAAAAAATTGTATTTTCGAAATTAATTCGGAAACAAGGCATTTTTATTATTTCAACCGATAGCCCTGTGAAAGTTACGTATATTCTGAAAAAATCAAACTGTTAGTATGAATTAGGAATTAGGAATTTGGCGGCATTTCCCACTATTTGAACCAGTTTCATGAAATACGTCGAAAATTACCGGCATTTTTAGTTCAGCCCCTAACGGACAGATGGTGATGAGGCATGAGGTTTCGGAAAGCAGTTTCGATTACGGAAACACCCTGAAGGAAGGTCTAATTATTGCTTCCTTCCACATGGCTGGCTTATACATTGGCTTAGTTTACAATGAGTGAAATTTGCACTTTATCGATAATGGGTATAATATGTAGGTATTGGTTCTTTTAGGAAAGAAACACATTTCTAGGTATATCAAACATGATAGAAAAAAAAATGAACAATGATTTTGATGCCATTTAGTATAAAATAAAAATGAAACTGATCAATACATCGAAAAATGGAATGAAAAAAATGGTAATTAATACAATTTCTTAGGGCCGAAGCGTTTCTTTCGATTATTTCCCTCAATGCGAATAAACGATGAAACAGTTGAAGGCTAGACTGCTTTTACAGTTTTACAGCGATAAAATGCACTAGACCTTTTAACCGATTAAAATGTTCGAAATAAACCGGGCGTTTGGATCACTTTTCAGGTACTATCTCTGGTACTATATTGTTCCTGTGTTCGATTTTGATGTTTCCTGAGTTTACATGTTTTCTGGAAATAATCTAAACATATATCCCTCCTTCACCAAGTTCAATCGACCAAAATGCGTGCATTTCCATTTTCAAAATTTTGCTTTCAAGCAAATGCTTTCGTGTATAATAATTTAAAATAAAATCCCTCGACCTGCGGTCTCGGGATTTTATCAAATTATCATACACTCAAGTCATTTGCTAAGCAAAATTTCGAGAATCATGGAAGTGCAGCACACATTTTAACCGATTAAACTTGGTGCATTCAATAACTCAAATATTATGTAAAACAAGTTGGAGAATTAATAGCATGCGAGATGTGAATCTCCACCGGCGTGCGCTGACTAACAGTTCGGTTCGACTTCTACACGGACAAAATCGGCGGCAGAATCTAGTATAAAGTATATAAAAATACTTATCTTCGGTAACGGTTCTGAGCCGAAACCAAATTCGTTTCCATTTTCGAAACATATTCATAAATACTAAAAAAAACTGTCAAAGATTTCACCTAGCATTACGTATAGATTCCAATAATAATTCAATTTTTTTTCATTGTGGTAGGTTAACCATCCAAAAAACTAAGAAGCAAAATGAATGCACTACAAAAAATTACTTTCAAACAAAAAACATTGTTGTGCTTTCATTGCCTAATTTCGCACTACATAACAGTGTAGTACTTCATGCCCGTGAGGGGATTTAGTTTATTTTATGGTTCGCACCTATCATAAAAAACACATTTTTTTTTCGAAACAACGTTTCCGTTTTCGCAGTTTTTTTCTAGCAACCATAGTATATAATCAAAATATAACGATATTTTCTCCCAAATCTTTATACTATTGGCAAGGGGTCTGCGAATAACCAGGCTGCTCCTGATGTTTGGCTTAGGGAGTAAGTAACAAGGCCTACCTGATGCTAAAAGACTTGGTATATATATATATATATATATATATATATATATATATATATATATATATATATAACCATAGTATATAATCAAAATATAACGATATTTTCTCCCAAATCTTTATACTATTGGCAAGGGGTCTGCGAATAACCAGGCTGCTCCTGATGTTTGGCGTAGGGAGTAAGTAACAAGGCCTACCTGATGCTAAAAGACTTGGTATATATATATATATATATATATATATATATATATATATATATATATATATATATATATATATATATGTGACGAATTATATCTGATCACATATATTATAAACATCTACTTCATTCCCTTTGTAGGTAGGTATATGAATAACTACTTCATCACAATCAATCATAAATCCTTCCAATATAAATTCAGAATTTGCACAAAAGACAAGTTTCTCGCCGAAAAACTGTTGCCCGCGAGTTTTTTTGTGGCATGGTCAGAAATTCAATCCTATACCGTTTGATAGGAGCTTATACCTATTATAATCTTATTTTTTATATGTTTTTTTCTTATCAATAAAAGCAACATTATTATTATAATCTTATCAACTGAAATTTTCTATATAGTTGGGGCGACTATCTTGTTAACATTGCATAAACTCGTGCATGAATAAAAATGTGTTCGATCGGGTTTTTATTCTATCAACTAGGTACCTATTACCCTCTTCATAAACGTATCCACTGAAACTTGTATGCACCTAGAAAGTTATTCCATGTACATTTTACATTTTGGGTTGAAGCATAATATAGGTACCTGCACTCCAATAAATAAGTCATAAAAAATATTCAGCAAATCTATCCTTGTCATTATCAAACATCATTCAAGCACACCGTCTCACTTTCTTCCATTAGTTCGACCGGTCATAAATTCACCCTTCGTCCTTCGTCCAAACATAGACAGGCGTTGCCAGATGGTAGTATCTTGCGTCCTTGTCTTAACGGTCTAAGAGACCATCAAAGAAGTAGGGATAACTAACGAACCGGCAACATAGTTCAACATCAATTCAACATTAGACAGAAATTAGTTTTGATGCCAGATATATCGATGTAAACAAGGATGACGAAAACAAACTGAAAAATGGGTTCATATATGAGATAAATATTCATTATAATATATCGTAGCGCCGTCGCCGGATTAGTTTGTCAAGCCCAAGTGAACGCTGACCTTAATATTCGCTTAGAATGTTCCTGTACAATTTTGTGCACAAAAAGTCAGTTACAATTTGAAACAGTAGTTATCTTTTCGGTTCCGTTTTGTGCTTACAGATTTCTAGCCGAATATTCAGGGAGGTGAATTTGGGACATGACACTTTCAGTAAGTTTTGTTTCTTGCAAACGGGGACTGTGGCAGTGGCAGTGGGGGGACGAAGTGTTGCAGGAAGAAAATGACTAATTTTTGAAAAAAAAAACATTCGTACGTGTTATTGGGCAGGTACTTATGGACCCTACTTATCATTTGCCTCAAGATCACGTTACTGAAGACCGGCGAAGTTCTTGGCGAGAAACGAATGTTCGTAGCATTTCACTCAAGCAGTGGATTCATGGCTTCCAAATTTCAAATAAGAACAGGTGACCTAGACTCAATAGTTTCAGCAGTTTCTCGTGACTTAGTTTTCCCACATGAAGGAATTATGCATCCATTACTTGAGTTGAAATGCACAGAAATTTATGACTGTCCACAAGCTTTAGGTACAATATTTGATTGAAAGCTCCTTTATTATTCTCGGCTATCGAATTTCCTCTTCTATACTAACAGGGCCAGATTAATCAATTGCTTCACGCACTCATGATATTCTGGATATGATCAGATGGAGATGATCCTGAAGCCTGAAATTTTAATTACAATGTGTACGATTCCAAACCTGAAGTCAGCTACTTTCATTACAATAGAGCATTTTCAACACCGCCTCAGTAGGTATATTTTATGATTTTCAAGTGGCAAAAAAAGGATCGCAAAAACTCCGAGATGTCAACAACAGGTATTTGCGAGTTTGAATGTTGTGGTTTGAATGAAAAAAAATCTTTTGGACAGTTTTGAACTTGATTTTTCCTGAAAGATGGGAAGTCTGGGTCCAAACGTTTATTCCTGCTGTACAGCCCTACTCACATCAAATGTCTGGCCAACCTCGACATAATAATAATATTAGTCGAGAAAAACAGTTATTTCCTAGGAATGAAGTTTTCGTTTCTAGTAAATAAGCCATGTACCCTAGCAGGCGTCTGCAAATGTAGTTCTCTGGGACCCTCCTCTGCCAAATGGCATCACGGTAGGCCAAACTGCAATGATGGCTCGAATTCTCCGACACAACCTACGTATATACTAATATAGTTATTATGACAATGACTCCAGCGAGTACAAAAACTTGTCCGCTGAATATTGGGATCATCACCTTCCCAAACTCGATTACCTGTTTCATAATATTATGCTCAAATTAGATGATATTCAATACCGCAACCTGATTGCCATGGTATTAATCGCAACTGTTCAAAAAATACTAGACTACCGGATTTACTAAGCAAGAGAAATGGAATCATGTCAACAATATGGGTAAAATTTTCGAGGATTCAACATAATACACATTTTGAATTTGATTTGAACTGGCCGAGACTCCTATTCACTTCTGGGCCTGAAGACAAACAAAAAGAGCACCAATGAAGTTGACTCATCATTTTTTTTGTGATGAGCTCGCCTGCGGCTGAAATATCATCTGGATATACTGAAAACGTGGACGACAAGAATGAAACATGTGCTGCTATAGTTAACATTACGTTGACCTCGCACACATTTCGTATAAAATATATTTATCAATATATTTTATACGAACATAATCAACATAATGTTAACTAGAGCAGCACATGTTTCATTCTTGTCGTCCACGTTTTCAGTTTGCGGTGTGATGTCTGCGAGCAGTCTAAATCTTCACCAACAATTACACGACATCGTAAAAATATTATTTCTTTCCATTTTTGCTTCTAGAAATCATTGGATCAAATTTTATCGTTTTCTTGGGCTTGTGTACTGTTGAGAAAATATAGCCTTGGATCTGAGATGTAGAGAGTTTCCAACAAAATGTTGGTCATCAGAAACTATAACGGTACTGAAAATGACGAAATTCTGCTAAACATCGTGTGAATTCGGGTAAATTATGAATAGCTGGAACTACGAAACTATCGGTCTTATGAGAACCGTTCTAGCCTCAAATTGTTGCAAATTCAACCAACTTCAACATTTTTTATCACAATCTGATTACAAAATCAGTCATTCCATGTAAAAATACCTAAAAATTAAAAAAGATCACTCCTTCCAGTTTTTTTGTTTTTTTCGGTCGTCTGCCGAAATCAAAAACTTGGATTTAGTACTGACTTCACATCACAAACAACATATCAAAAATACCTGATTCAATGCAGCGTCAAAGTTCAATTTGATTGAATTATGTTCCTACAGGATCAAGGCCATCGAGAAAACTATCGTCATTATCTAGAAACGGGACGCATAAAGCTGAGGGTGACCCAATAGTGCGTAGTTGCTCCATTGAGAATAATGCGAAAATATACGGAAAAAAAGTTTCGGGTGAAAGTTACATTATATCACAATGGCCATATTTCGTAATCAGTTTCAGTTGTATAGGGTGTTGCATTTTTTCGTGAGGGCAAATGATATGAATGATTGAAATCGAAAAACCAATTTTTTCTGACAATGAAATGGCCCTATGGTTTCACGCTCAACGCTAGTTTTTACTTTTCTCACGATGCGCCATTGCTAATTCACAATTTTATTGAGTGTTTTATGGAAGGTTTGAAATTTATTTGGTGAGGTGTCTCAGAGAACACCATAATAGCATGTGATGGCCTAAGGAACATTTATATTTATACAGGGTGCTTCAAATGTTACTTTGATTTTCGTTGACATCAGTTAGAGGTTATGCGATTCTAACGAATGAAACATTCTAAATATAAATCTGTTTTCGCAATCTACTTGAAAGTACTTATCCGATGATACCAAAATGTTATATGTGATTCCTAGGCATTCTTGAGCATTATCAATATGAAATAAAATCAGTGATAACACTCATAATGCATTTTCAAAATGTCTTCCCTTCCAATCCACTCATGAGAAAACTTTACATTCTTTTCTGAGGAATCGAAGAAACTGTCGTTCATTCAATATTTTTTCGAAAAAATATGGTCCAACAACGTAATGATTCAAAATACCGCTTCATACTATATTATGATGAGGATCGTTAGCATACACTTAATGTGAATTTTCGGTACTATATTAATGGTAATTGTTCATGTGGGAAGTACTCTCGTCGGTGAACATGATGCTCCTCAGGAGTCTTTTATCTTCCGTAATTTCATCTCGCATTGTTCGTCAAGTCTTTTGTCTCCTTCAAAATACTGCTTTCATCAACCCATGGTGTAGTTGCACGGATTAAAGGTGAAATTTGTAATTTTTCATAGTTCTGGCAACTGAAGATTTCGATCTTTAGATCTCTACTAATTTTTCTTGTACTCAATTCAGGATTTTTCACCACTGCAAGACTAACAGCTGATTGGTTATCATCAGTCAATTCTAATACTGTTTTTTGCATGTTTTTTTTTTTCTCATATTCGATGGCCTGTTCTCTCAAATGGTTCCTTCAATAATTTAGAAAATTCTCTCAGGATATTTCGGGAAGCTAACAACAATTTCCCCCTATATTTGAAGACTTCTTTATGTTGATTTATTATGCCCATTGGCTAATCAATTCCTGCGGAAAGTACTTCCGTCGGTGAACATATGATGCTCCTCAGGAGTCTTTGATCTTCCGTAATTTCATCTTGCGACAAGACTTTTGTCTGTTTCGAAATTCTGCTTTCATCCACCCATGGTGTAGTTGCACGGAGCATAGGTGAAATTTGTGATTTATCATAGTTCTGGCAACTGAAGCTTTCGATATGTCTAAATCTGTGCTAATTTGCTAATAACTCTCAATTCAGCATTTTACAACAGCCAATTGGTCTATAGTCTATACTGTTTCAGCACGACTCTTCCTCTCGTATTCGACAAGGCCTGTTCTCTCAAAACGTTCCTTCAATAATTCAAAACATTCCACCTGTGCCGTCTGACAGCGTATTTTCGGGAAGCAACAACTGCGCCCATTAGATACACCATTCCGATCAACTCTACCTTTGTATAATTCATTATAAACTAATAAAGATCTGAGGCAAATTACACACCAAACCATCAACAAGTGTCACAAAAATACTATGCCTTCAGGCATAATTGTATTCTGATTCGAATCATCAATTTAAGTCGTCCAAATTAGGAATGTATGAATATCAGTTCGTTAGAAATGAAAACGTGCCATATTTTATGAATCCTTTTTTACAAAAAATGCGAAATACATTATAAAAATGTATTATGAGTGTGATTATTCTTGGTAAATATTTTGGAAAAGGCAAATTACGAAAGAACGCCTAGGAATAACATGTAACATCTTGGTATCACTGAATAGGTAAATAATAATAATAATAATAATAATAATAATAATAATTTATTAGGACAACTTGTAAATGGAAATACATTTTCTTACATTTAAATATAAGTGTTGACCTAAAAGGCGAAGTTCAGTTGCCCACTACGTGGAACGTAGTGAGGTCCTGCTCTACCACTCAACCTCCTAACCTACTATTATTACTCGAAACAGGCGTATCGAGTAATGTCCCTAATCTTAACTTAACCTACCTTATGCTAACCTAGATAACAAAGTTACTTATTCTCGGAGTGAATCCTGGCACATGCTAAAAAGTCAAGAAGCATTTGTTTGCTCCAAGAACAACGAATTTAATTCAATTTGATGTTTTCCCTGAAGAGAAGAATAGTAACCATATAAATAATCATGTAGAATGCGAGAACAGACTGATATACATTTGGAAATCACATCAATAAATTTTTTTCTATATCGATACCCTATCACGACACCCTAACAAGAATAATGAAACGGAGTAACTGGACTTACAAAAATATTCCATATTCCATGCATGAACATGATTCCTAAAAACGAACAAATATCAAGCAAAGCTCGTTCATCTGAGTACTAATTGTAACTTGGCAACGGCAACTATGGAACCATTTAACTGACAGAAATAATTGTTCCTCTTAATTTTTTTACAATTTGCTCTCGCGGAAAAATGCAACACCCTGCAACACATCTGAAACAAATTTCAAAAAGTGGCCATTGTCATCCATTCAGTAGTGATGCAAGAGGGGAATTTAGGAAGGGAATGGCATCTAGTGCATTCACTTTTTCTCACTTCTTCACGGCACACAAAAGTTTACGGCATTTGTTTACATATGATATGAATACTTATATATTCAAACATTCACAAGGTTTAGAGAAACCAGGGAAAAATAAAGTCAAATAGTCCTCCATACTAATATTATAAAGAGATTCGTTTATGACTTTGTTTGTTTGTAGGGGATAATCTTCGGAAATTCTGATCCGATTATGAAAATTCTTTCACTAACAGGAAGTTACACTATTCAGGAGTGATATAGGCTATATTCTATGATTTAACAAAAAATTCAGTGAGAAATGGTAGTAACTATATATAAATCAAGTCAGAGAAAAGCGGGCGAGATGTAATGCTTTAACGGTGTGCACTGACTAAACAGTTTGGTATGGACGAACATAATGTTCACTGAGAATGGTGTAGAGGTTAGCACGTCCTGCTTTCAAGCAAGTTTCGACTTCTGAGGGTTGACATTCAGCTGGTTAACGGAACGAACAATTTTAGAACAAAATAACAATTAAGGTCTACAAAAAAGTCCGTGGTAATAAAGCTACCTTTTATATTTGAATCACTACAATTAAGGTGATTTTGTTAATCTATACATATAAAATGCTTTGTCCTGAATAACTGACTGACGGATCAACGCACACCCTAAACCGCTGATCGTAGATACCTGAAACTTGGAGGGTGCGTTCTTTGTATGAGGTAAGCACCCGATAAGTAAGGGTTTTCCGAAATTCCACTCCTAGGAGGGTGATAAACAGGGGTATAGTTTGTGAGGGGCAACGTGATGCCTTGGTCCAATCTACTTCAAACTTTGCATAAACATTCTTTAACAGAATAGATTGATGACGTTTTTCGTATATTATTTTAATTGATCGTCTAAAGGGGTTAAAAAGGGAAAAAATATTCTGGGGGTAAATCAACGCACAGCCTAAACCGCTGATCGTAGAGATCTGAAACTTTGAAGGTTTGTTCTTTGTATGACGTCCCAAATAGCACAAGTACGTCCAGTGGACGTACTGCATATGTACGGTGGGGATGCATTGTACGTATTTAGGACGTACTTTTGTCTCCGACAGACGTACATAAGACCTCCCTGCGACTTACCGTTTCCGCATAGTCGGTAATCCCAGGTACGTACTTTTCTAGTCCACACAGGACCTGAAATGTACAGAAAGGGGAACTGTTTGGGACATTCCGAAAACGTACATTTTCCATTCTGTGTGCGCTATCCCAAGTAGAACAAACATATTTGACCAATATTGGTTCAATATTACGGGAATATTAACCTTATATTGTAGATGATATCAATAGTGGCCACAAAAAAAATGTGAACTTTCGGCGATATTAGATCAATATTCGAAAACAACGTAATGATATATCATTTGATATCACATAATTAATCTAAGTTTTCATATTCGAGATTATTCATTTCTTTTTTACCAAATAGTCAAGTTGGAAATTTTACTCATTCAAGTGTACTAACTATCTAACCGAATACTTACTTGGAAAAAGACCTGACTGCTGTGGGGCTTGAACTCTCGACCTTTTCTATGGAGATATCATTGTCGACCACTGTTACGCTCTACGGCACGGAGATACTTGTTTTTAAGAAGGAGTTGGGTGCTATAGATGTGATGACTTCAAGTTAGTTTTGTTCGAGATAATATTAAAATTTTAGAAAGTTCAGTAACAATGAAAATATATTCGAAAAAACACTAAAGGATCACTGTCTCGTGTGATGGCGGTTTTGGAATATCAAACTTGCTGTGCAAAAAATTCTGTATGTAATTTTCTGGTATTTAAATTCACCACATGTCGATGTTTCAATTTTTCCAAATTTTTTTAGAAATAATTCATTATGAATATTGCATTACCAATATTGATATATGTTTGAATACACTAAGTGATCACTCTCAAAATCCCAATACCCCTTGAACCGAAAGGGACCCAATACGTACGTACTCGGGAGGTCCAAACAGTATGTACATACTAACAGAAATGTAGAAAATGAAAGGAACCCAATCCGTACGTACTTGGGAGGTCCAAACAGTATGTACAAAAAAGTACGTCAACGAGACGTCCAGATAGTATGTACATACGATTTCCAAAAATGTACGTCATTACTATGTCCCGCAAACGTTTCGAAAGATACGTATCTGAAAGGGACTCAATATGTACGCACCTGGAAGGTCCAAATAGTACGAACATAGTTCTTCCAAACATGTACGTAAATGATACGTCTGAGCAGTACGTACATGGGATTCACAAAAAAACACGTCAGTGGTATGTCCCTAATTCATTCCGAAAAGTACGTACCTGAAGAGGAGTTAATGTAAACGTATCAGGGACACTCAATAAAGTACGTACATAGTACTTCCAAGCATGTACGTTTTTATTACATTCCGATTGGAACGGGACCAAGTATGTACCTACATGGGACGTCTAACCAGTACATACATGGTACATCCGGTAATGTACGTTCTTCGAATGTCTCCTATACGTCCCGGGACGTATCGACGTAACTGGGACATAAATGGTTCGTCTTCAGGACGTCGTGTGCTATTTGGGGTAAGCATCCAATAAGAAAGGGTTTTCCGGAAATCCACCCTTGATGGTATGAAAGACGAGGTCAAAGTTTGTATGGGGCAAGGTGATTCCCAGGTCCAATCTACTTCAAAGTGATGTAAGACGAATTTTGTAATCTATCGCCCAACGGGATGAAAAAAGGGTTTATATCATTTTCAATTTATTTCAAAAGCTCTTTTGAGTGCGCCCATAAGGCACAGCTGCGATGAACTTGATAAAACTCAGTACTAAGTACTAAGAACTACACAATGAAATTGCATCACAAAAATAATTTACGCCCAACGAAGTGGCCACGGGTCGGCTAGTATTATATATAGGCATTTCATAGAACTTTCTATGTATTTAGCATTCTTGATGCAAATCATATCTCCAAACAGCTGTTTATCAATTTTTCCTGGGTACATAACATCTACAAACCTGAATGACTTTATCAATTTATCATGTCTGATAAACTTGAAGTATGAAGTAATGCAAAATGTTGAATTCCATCAATGAACGAAACAATGAATGCCGATCGCTAATTATATAATGACAGAAAACTCATATCATGAAACTGGAATTCATATGAACCCAATTCAGTCCAGTCCAACACAATATTTCCAACCATTTGAGCTCAGTTCCACACAACAAACGGCTAACTGGAACCAGAAATTCTCAACATCACTTCTTTTGTTGCGAGGTTAAGAATAAATTATCAATTATGGTTGACTTACTCGGTATGTAACTGAATATTAATCATTCATTGTAACACGAGTTCTCAGGGCGATATTCACGAGAAACGATTGTTCAGTTTTATAATGGTATGTGAAAGAAAATAAAGTGCCATTCAGTGGTAACTGGAAACCTAACGTGGCTTGCCATAAACATTCCATTTCTCACGTTTTACTACGGTGACTGAACAAAGTAGGAAATGAGTATTTCTTGATTCTGCTTTTATAAACAGTTCAACGCCCAGTTAAGAACTGACTTGAAGGCTATACAGCAAACATTTCAATTTGATGACTCAAAAACTTAATAGTACATTTCATTCCAAGATGGGAAAGGTTACATTTCAATTCCCGTCTCCTACGTCACTGATAAAATAATATACCACAAAGGAGGAAAAGTAGAAGTGACGTCAGCAATGAAATAACTTATACGGCATTGACGACCCAAACTATCTTCTACTAAATAAGTATACATTTTACCGTTGATTTATAGTGCACCCTTTATTAAGTAAGCTAAGATATTTTCAATAATTAAATATACTTGAAATAAAAATTGAATTAAATATTATAATAGATTGCAATACACTATGTTCATGATTCCGCAGAAGTTGCCTGTGAGTTCCAGTAGCGCAACGAGTTGGTGCGCCGCTCACTGTTCATGATAGGCTTGTAGGTGTTGGTTCGAATTCCAGCTACGC
Source organism: Zygogramma bicolorata (assembly GCA_032362365.1). NCBI lineage: Eukaryota > Metazoa > Arthropoda > Insecta > Coleoptera > Chrysomelidae > Zygogramma > Zygogramma bicolorata. The sequence goes on along the minus strand of JAVJAQ010004179.1, from coordinate 23,152 downwards.
GTCGGGAGGAAAAGTAGCACTTTCTTTCATTTTCATACAAATAGCTATCTTGAAAAATGAAGTTATAATTGCAACTCGTTCTGGAATGGAATAAACCATGTATTATGGTGAGGTTGAAATTAGAAACCAAACTGAATCAGTGACTAGACACACATCTCTAGTTTTTTTCAACAAAAAAAAACAAACGATAAATGGGAATTCGATTATAATGAATAGTTTCAACATTGAAATCTTGCTTTCGTTTAAATAAAGTAATTCAGAAATGTTTGTAGCTATTCTGATTCTCAAATCCCAGAACTTATTTGTATTTTTCATCAGTACGAAAATTATCGGTTTGATGTTCTTTTCGCGGATTTTGCATTGAAAGTCTGTGATTAAATTTCAATGAATAGGGTATCATTGGAAATATAATTTTGTACCTTTCCACAGAAAATATCACTCGATTCCACTTCCCATTCGAATGCAAACCTGGACCATTTTAATAAGCTCTTGGTTAGTGCCTCGTCTACGGGCAGATGGTGCCACAACCGTTATTTTACTTGTCGTTTGCATTAGCCTTGGAAGAGGTATGATATTCTGAAAGGAACGAGATAGGAATCACAGAAAGGAGTATGATTTTTAATTATGAGAAGCCATCGACTTTATGTTGTTTATGGCACTACCTTGTACTGACGAGGCCAAACAGCCAAAAACCGGCCTGCAAGTGTGCCTCGTCTCAATAATTGAAAATTATTTCCGACAGTTGTATCGCCAAGAGCATATGCAGGAATTTCTTCTGTGAAGAATCCTGCACTAACATTTGTCGGATGGATGAAATGCAATGCCCTATGTGGTTTTAGCCAGGGGAGTAGTTGTTTTCTGGAAGGTGTCAGCCAGAAACCTACGGTGTAGAAAGTTGAAACTGACCTGAACGAGTTGCCCAGAAGCTGATTTGGTTTTAGAAAATTTCAAAATCGAATTTGAACATATTTCCATAATGCTTTGGAATCCTTGCATGAATGATAATATGTATATTCAGATATTAGATCCAGTGTACTTTTTTCCGGTACTGCACATAAATTGAAAGTGATAGATATCTGCGGCTCGAAACTATTTACCCACAATAGGAAAAGCAGGAATATCGCACCTATTACTACACAACTATGAGCCTTACTGAATAAACGACCAAGTAAACTAAAGACTCAAAGCTTCGATGAACAATAGATTTCTATCTCAGCTGGAAATTGAACCAATATCTTCAGAAAATAGGAATATGACCTCGAATATGACGCCGTTTGTAATGTTAGATAATTGACGTCATCTAGCGATGAAATTAAGAAAACAATATGATCAGTAAAAGCACTGTTTATAGAGATATAGTTAGTCAATGCCTGTGTAAAACGGATTTGAAGCGTTTCTGTTACGCCATCTTGGGTATAATGTCGATATTTCTGTTTACTTGACAATGCACGATAAAGTTTCCTACTCTGAAGAGAAAAATAGGTGCCGGGTTCTGTCTGTCAGTTTGACTGTGATGTTGAGAGGAAGATAATGAAGCCTCAGAATGAAGTTGACGATATGAATTTATGAAGAAAATGAAAGTTCAGGCATCAAAATAATCTACGACATTGACAAAAAAATCCACTTCTGTTTCTGAATTCATTGCCACCTTTTGCTATTATTTATTAGTTAACAAGAAAAGGTGTGATTCAGGCTACGACGTCCGTAAGAAAAAGGAAATGAAAGACATGACTGGGAAACGGAATCACTAGTGCCATCTACCCGTTGTATCCATCCTTTAAAATTATATTTCCCTAAGGTTGCCTAACCATATCTCTATTAACATAAGTGAATGTGGAGCCAAAAATTCTAAACAATATCGCATAAATTGCAATGCCAGGGTTTTTAGGCATCTTATATATAAGTAATCAATAATATGTGTGAATCAAGATACGACGTCCATGAGAGAAATGTAAGATATGTTGTTGTTCTAAAATTGTGAGATATATGACTTGGAAACGAACTCTCTAATGACATCTATATGGCTGGCTAACTAGTCAATGTATTTTGATCTCGAATTCAGTTCGTTACTTCGCGAGTTACTTCGTAAACTTTTTCGAAGGTATTCCGAATGGTTAAAGAAGCTAATATTCAACTGCAGTCGAACTATAACATCGAAATATCAATGTGAACATTGCTATTCAGATCATAAGCTGCAATATAATCGGAATCGTACATATCCACATAAGACGGTACTTGCTAAATTGAAAGTAATACACCCACCCATCAACCCCTACTGTTCGCCATATTCATTTATGATACTTTGTGTTTTATTCCTCCGAAAAACTCCAAACGCTTTGTACCTAGTTCCAATGTGCAAGAGTAAGTTCGAAGCCATAGGAAGGCCGAGGGGAAGGCTCCGTGTTTGACAATCAGTTCCGAAGGTTGGTTACCTTTGACAACAACCCTTCGGCTTCTCCTTATCCAAATAAAATTTTCCCAAAACACGAGCACTATAACACTCCATGCAGGTTGATGCACCCAGAATTGTCATTTGATAATAATAATAGTATTGGTATATATCATTATACGGAAACTCATCAGAGTGGACCGTTTTTACTTTTTTATGGGTTATTTCAAAAACTGAAACACACAGTCTCCAAGGTGTACTCCATTTTCTACAAATATTTCCGGCAGCTATCACTTCATGTTGAGTTCGTTTATTTTGCATTTGACTTTGCCTCTATTTACATCACCAAAACACTGGAAATCTCAAAAACTTGTTCCCAGTATACTATAGAATACCTCAGATGGTTTTAAGAACCTGCAAGTTCATTATAATTTCATTGTTTATTATCTTTTTTATAATATATAACTGGGGAATAATTTTGGACGGTACAGAAATAGGAAATTGTTGTGAATGCTTCCATTTTGGGTGCAAAGTGATAAATTGAACCAACATTCGAAAATGCTTTGGAAATAAACAGAAGCCAATTCAAATATTCATTGTGTTCATAATTCCCGTGGTTTTCAATAATATGAATTTTCATGAATATTATATTTGTGAGTGTTTTTTATTGGTAGGCTCGTTGGTTGGTATGATTCTTTTTCTACCTTATCATTAAATAATTCCTCCTAATTTTCTGAAACATAAAATCTGGACATCTTCCAGAACACCCTGTTGACCCATTCTTTGCAATCTTCAACTACCTGTATATAACATTCAATAATTCAATTTGTATCTTGCGTGATAGAGACTAGCATCATCATGTTGTAACTAGATTTAACTGAACCGACCGGCGACCTATATCTTAACGATAATTATTGAAGGTGGTCCTTAAAATATATTGTTAAACTACATAAAGTACGAACCCAACACTTCACACAGCTATTTCATGGAACATAGTAGTAAAACAATTGATAGTAATACAAACCATTGTCAATGATGGGCAGACCGCTAGCTTCAGTCAGCCAATCATTTTTCCGGACATAGACAATTGCAAATATCTCCGGACTCGAGCCCAAATCTACGGCTAGAACATATTCAACTGGACGAGCTACAAATCATCCGAAATCAGCTGATAGACAACCAACCCAAATTGATTTCCCATCTCGGGATTTCCAATACTCCAAGCATATGGACAATAATTATCATTTATGGCTTATCGATATATGGCTGTATAATACATGGTATACACAAAGTGTATTCCAAGATGGCGTGCCCGAAGATCGACCGAAAACCAGCAAAAAGATATCGATCTTCGAACCGTTCAACTCCCTCGTTGACTCTCAGGAGTTTGCAGAGTCAGATACCCATATTCTAGGAATTACCTGATGCACATGAACTCTCGGCGTCTCGTGAGAATTCTAAACAGTAGTCAGTAGCTGATCTTAGCGTAAACACACATAGATAATACTCGTATTTTTGAACGAAAATAATTTTTTAACCCATATGCCTAATGACCTATATGTAGTTCACGAATGACTTGTCGATTCTTGTCTATGTCACTGTGATTCGAGGAATCACCGAGTCTTATATCATCAGTAAGCAGTTTATTCTTGAACGAAACGCTTCGGATGCATCCGTCGTTTAACAAATAAGTTCGAAAATATTATAGGCAGTGCATCTCAGACTTTTCGAAATTCTGAGTTTGGCGTGCGCTTTGTTAGGTAAGCTGAAACTTCTACAATAACTTTTGAAATATAACATTTTCTTAATTGAATCATCTTTCGAACAATCCGTTCAGGCCAGTCTCAAATTACCTACACAGTGGGTTTCGGCTAGCATCTGTCAGAAAACAACTACTCCCCTGGCTAATACCACGAAGGGCATTGAATTACATCCGACCGGTGCCAGTGCAGGTTTCTTCACAGAAGAAAATTCTGCATTTGCTTTTGTCGATATAAATGAAGGAATTGATTTTCAATTATAGGGACGGACACACTTGCAGACCGGTTTCGGGCTATTTGGCCACTCGTCAGTGCAAGGCAGTGCCATCATCAACTCAGAGTCGATGACTTCCCATAATCAAAAATCAAAATCCTTCAGAGCATCAAGCCCCGACCAAAGCTGATGCGAACAACGAAGTTATTGCGCCATCTACCAATGGACGAGGTATTCCAAAAGCCAACCGAATTCGCCCATTCCTCCTGCGAGGAAAATGTAAAAACATTTGACATAGTCAGTGGGCATACTTGAAGACTGGCGTTAAATCAAATCATCTTTCGAACAATTCGTTCAGGCCAGTCTCAAATTAAGATTTGCTTCTGGAATACCTCGTCCATTGGTAGATGGCGCAATAACTTCATTGTTCGCATCAGCTTTGGTCGGGGCTTGATGCTCTGAAGGATTTTGATTTTTGATTATGGGAAGTTATCGACTCTGAGTTGATGATGGCACTGCCTTGCACTGACGAGTGGCCAAATAGCCTGAAACCGGTCTGCAAGTATATCCGTCCCTATAATTGAAAATCAATTCCTTCATTTGTATCGACGAAAGCAAATGCAGGATTTTCTTCTGTGAAGAAACCTGCACTGGCACCGGTCGGATGTAATTCAATGCCCTTCGTGGTATTAGCCAGGAGAGTAGTTGTTTTATGACAGGTGCTAGCCGAAACCTACTGTGTAGGTGATTTGGGACTGGCCTGAACGGATTGTTCGAAAGATGATTTGATTAAACGCCAGTCTTCAAGTATGCCCACTGACTATGTCAAATGATTTTCTCAATGATACGTTATGCTAGGACTTGTTTTGAGTTTTTCTTTTGATTTTCCTTCATTGTGATGAGCTATGATGTATTATATTCAGACGTCCTATATCCAGGAAAATTAACTTTTTATACATTGAATAGTTTCAGTGTTTTATCAATTTCTTTCTTGTATTCCAGGGAATTTTCATTTCATAAGGCACTCGCTATGATAGAAGATGAATAAATTGCGGCCGACTCAATAACCTTGCTTCCACCATGTGGTGACGTTACCAATGAGGACTCTGGCGATGAAGATCTACTTAATGCACATCAGTAACTTATACATGCAAGCCAGATGCAAAGCAATGTGGAGATAAATTCCGTGGTTTTGGGAAAGACTACGATTCTGAAGATGAAATGTCATTTGCCGAAATGTAAAAAAAGGGAAAGGAGTCGAAAAAACGAAAATACGAAAGTAATAGTTCGTTAGGTAACAGATGCCGTACCAGTTGACAACTCCCCTTGGGTACTGCAGATATCTTGCAACCGGACCTGACTCCAGTTGAGAATTTCTTTAGATTTTGATTTAATGATGAAATTTTGTTCGAAACAGTAACAGAAACAAATCGATATTCAAATCAAAATTATATATGTTAGTGTTGATGTATCAGAAATCAAATGTTTTTTTGGGATATTGATTCTGTCTCGATACAAGTTTGAATATGTAATGAGTCATATTCATTTTTCGGATAATCAAATACTATAATGCAAATATGGGAATAGTTAATCGATCGGATCAAAATATAGCTCAGTATCGTTTACAAATGAGAGGATAGAAATGGCATTTTTCGCTAATCTCGCATTATATCGATATGGCAATAACAAATGCATTGCATATTTACAAAAGAGCTGGTAAGGCTATTGACCAGTTGGCGTTCAGAAGAAGCATAGCCATAACTCTTTTGGACCAAAATGAAAAAGAATTTTCATACCAAAGAGGTAAGCGTCGTCAGATGACGGAATGAGGAACCGGAATTAAAAAAATGTTCCCTTTTTTTTTATTTTATCTGATAGAGCATGAAAATCTGTTCACAAAAATGCCCTTCTGACCTCGATCCTTCCACTATTTTTTTTTTAAACCTCTACTATGTAACGAAAAATATCAAATGCTGACGTCAACACTTTCATTCATAAATACAACCATATGAAGTTGGGTTTTGGTAAGCCACACCCCTCCTATTTAATGAATGAATATCTTAGAGGAATTTCATTTTTACAAGTTGCAGGAACTTATTACTGTTGACTTGACAGTGTTGACATTCTTTCGCAACTTTTCATGTTATTTCGCGCTTCAACGGAAAATTTAAAATTTCCCGAAATTATGGCATCGAAGAGTGATTTTGTGAAGTTTTGTTTGGTAACTGAGTGCAAGAACAACTCTAAAGTTTCCGCAAATAAGTACTTTTTTCTGTTGCCGTTCGATTCATCGAGGAGGAATGCCTGGTTAACTGCTTCGAATGGGTGTGATAGGGTTTCTAAAAAAGTTAGGGCCTACGTTTGCGAGGATCATTTCAACGTAAGTAACTGAAAATTGTGATTCGGTTTAGGAATTGATCGTATAAAATACTCTTAAAATGATTGCTTGTTTCTGTAACAATACCTAAAAATTAATCCAAATTATAACTAGAGTTCAAAACTAGCCATCCACAAACACTTTCGTGTAGTTGTAACTACTACTATAAGAAATAATAATGAATATTGACTCCAAGAAAGTGTTCATTGAATTGATATTTATTATAGAATTTGGCTAGGCTTGGCTTTAAGGTATTGTAGCAAGATCACACTCGAAATCACATACCTTTTTTTAGTTGGAAGAAGATGCAGAGAATTTTTTGAAAGTGGAATTGATGAATGATACACCTAGATTGAAGAAGGATGTTGTGCCAAGTATATCTGTGTCTGGTCCGGGTGAGAATGGAGTTGAAATGAAACGAAAACAACCAGCTGAGGTGAGTGAAAAAATTCAGCTTGAATTCATATTCTGGCCCATTGATCTGTTTCGAAAAAAACAATGACTGAGTAATATGTATTTGTAAGTACCCAACAAATTCCAATAATAGTGCTGCTTATGCTATTTCATAGTTTTTCTGCTCAGAAGTATTTTTATGTATTATATTCATTATAGTGGCTCGTTTATTCCTTTTCTAATGAAATTCAAGTTTAATTTCACATACTCATGACTCAATGGAGTTTTTATCGATGAAATGTATCATCATTTGGATGTAATCTAACAGAGCCATTGGAATAACTACAAATAAAAACATATATTGTAAGAGTAGAATAAATACAGACAAAAGATTACCACCAGCTTGTGGTTATTGGAGGTGTATGTGTTACCGTTTATTCGTTGTTGCATATCATTCAGATTAATTGCATTTAATATTGTTTCTTTCTCTCAAAGCAAGGGTGGCTGACTCATTTTCTCTTCTCTTTTGGAAATATACTCATGACTCGCCGGATTCTTTATATCGGTACATTATTGGAGAACACTCAATTAAGATCAACAAACATTTCAGGTGAACAAGGACCATCTTGAGCAACCTGTGCCAGCTAAATGTGAAAGAGGTCCAAAGAGCAATGATGTGCATAGTCAAAAACTATCCAGTTCCACCTACTCTGCAAGCAGTATTGATACAAGATCAGCAACATATAAAGATTCTGACTATGACCCTGATTCTTCCGATTCTGCTTGTGGTGATATCCACAATTTGATAACACACTTTCAGATGTGTAATTTTCAAAGCAGTTATTTGTGTGAAAGGTGTGTTTTTTTTTGGGAAAACGTTTTATCTCTTATGAAATAATTTTATAGTGATTGTATTTTAACTGTCCAATTTAATTTATTCACTGTCGAATTGTTCATTAGTCATACGTTCTGCTAACCACTTACCTTATATATAAAAAATTTGTATTATTATACTAGTTTTATACACAAATGTAATCCAAAACTATTTTCATGAAATGCTCAGGGTACCATGTATCAGAAATATTATCACCTATTTTGAAATTTGAAAACTGTGTACAAATAAATAGATTTTATATTCATATTTTTTCTCAAACCCCAATTTATATAACATGCCCACATAAAATTCTATTCATTTTCAATCATTTGAAATATCATCTCATGGTAAACTGAAATATAAAACTGATTTGAAAATTGATTGATTGTTTAATATAATTTTTTGAATGCTTATTTGTATATCTTTTAATAATTTTGCATCATTACTTTTGGTATATTTTTTTACTACTTATTCACTCATGTATTTCATTTTATTGGTAATTATTTTTTATGCTCTAAATGAACTATCCTTTTGAAAAAAAAATTGCTTTCAATATAAACATAGTTAAAATACTGTATTAATATTTATAGAAACTAATTCAATTATTAATATATATATATATATATATATATATATATATATATATATATATATATATATATTATATATATTATATGCCAGGGCCTCAATCTACCTACTCCCCAGGTATCGTCACGAGTTCACTCTAATATATATGTTTATATATATATATATATATATATATATATTTGTGGCACTGATTTGAGTATAATATAAAATGTTACCACAAATAATATCTGAACGCGATTCAAGTAACAATAACTTCATGACATCATAGAATGATACTTCAACAATAAACTGATGGTCTTCATGGCCAGAGATGAAGTCGTTTTCTCAATAAAATCCGAAATCCAAGAACCCACAATGAAAAAAACATCCATGATTCAAGAATACCAAAATTTTATATGTATATATATAATTCGTTCAATTTTGCTGCTCACTGTGGTGTGTATACTTTTCTGAAATTATCAATCTTGTAATAAAATAGGAGATAGGCTTTTACTGGTAATGTACTTAGTTTTAATGACTGATTTATACCCTTAACTGAAATCAAAAATATAATAGAATTATTCCAAACAGAATTTTTGGCAAATTGATTTCACTGAAAAATGCATCACACATCTTTTCCTTTTCTCGAAATGTAATAAAAGTATAAATCATTATATGAAATGAAAATCAGCCTCTCAAATATTCATGGACACATCACTAAAATATGTTGTATAAATTTTTGGAATTGTTTAGGATTATTGAGTGAAATGTTCACTTACTTACTCTATGAAGATTAATTTCCATTGTGAAGTGTTGAAAAATCAAAATGTTGAATTTCTGCTCAAAAGTTTTTTTTTTAAATTTGGACTTTGAATCGAGTATCAAATAATCTCTTTGTTTTTTTTATTCTGTCCACAATGTAAATTGAATGAGACAGTAAAACATTTCACGAATACAAACATATAATAAAATAACTACAATTCTTGATTCTTATTCCTAAATCTTGCCATTGAATCCTGAAAAGTTATTATTTTATTACTTGGTCCTTTGTTTCTGAAGGAATCCTATTTATCATTAGTGTCTCACGTCACCACCTGAACATTTTGTTTTTTCAAGATTAAAGTTTACTTTTAGCTAGAACGTCACAATTTCTTTCAGATTTTTATGTATGACAAAATGATTTTTTGAATTTTCAGTAAAATCCTCGATCTCATCACTAACATATTTTTTAAGTGAATGTTTGAAAATTTACCTCCTAAGTGATATCAATTCATAAATTTGAATAAAAATATAAAGCCATAATGGTTTGTTGGCCGTGGCCTTCAAGTTAGAATAACTGACGTTTCATCTACAACTGCCTTGAACACCTTCAAAGGAGGTAAGGTAATGACGTAGTGATCTGGTTACTGTTATAGCGCTTGACAAGTTGGTACTGCGTCCTTTACCTTATCACCCTCAAATGCACTAAAAGTTGCAGGCCACGGTTAACGAACCCAGTAAAACAAAACAATGTGTTTTTAGATTATGCATATAGGACAAAATTGTAATTATTGCTTTGTAGGTGATATCATGAGTTTTTGGTGGGTTTTTCTCATGGTGGTATTTTGAGAAATTAAAAGCATTCACTTTGATGTCTTTCCTAGAAATAATTGTTTTGCTTCAAATGTAGGCAAATTTTCAACTTCTCAAAATACAGCAAATGCATCACCTCTTATTTTCCCACTGATAATTTTTGGTACAAAATTAATTTTCATTATTATTTCAATAAATTATGAAATCCAAAACAGTTTTTTTTTCATTCAGTATACTTTTTGGAAAGTATCAAAAAAAACATTCAGTATTATGCTTTATTTCACAAAAAATCAATTCAGAAATGATATGGACTGGTTGAACTAAAAAATCAGAGTAGGAGAAAAAATTATTCACAAATTGTATAAACATTTCAATGATCATTATAACTTCATCAAAGTATGCACTAAGTAGATAGTGGAAAGAGAGGTGCTCAGTATCATCAAATTCCCTATAGTATTTAGTGAGTTGGGTATTCATTCTTTCACTAGATATACTATTGTCAACAACATTTTTCGAGAAAGTTCTGTCTCCAGCTACCATAGGCTCCAAATCTAAAGTTCCTATTTCTTTGGCAAGAATGAATTTCTTTGACGAAGCTATTGACGCCAACTCAGACTTCTTCCAGTAGCAAGTGTCTGCAGTAGGAGAAGGTTCTTCACTATGTCGATGAATCCCAGTTAAGAATGCAATAGCATGTTTGCATCCCCCTGAAAAATAGTCAAAGTGGATTATGTGTTGTATAAACAAATTATTATGAGGAATGTTATTCTCACACAACAGCCACCTGTGAATCCCACTGGCTGTCAGTAAAATGTAACCAAAACATGCATATCAAATAATGGGAAGGATTGGTTTAATCCTCCCAACTACTTTTGGTTTCATACTGGGAAAGCTCTGATGATATTAAAACAGATGTGTTTGTAGGTGAAATGTCTCATATTGAAAATAAATACAATAAAAAGAGATATGGTTATTCCAGATTCCACATCTACCAGGAGTCGTTTTCAGAACTCTAAAGGTATTTTAACGGATACCACCATGAAACGCCTTGAATAATACCCCACTTGTAAATATGTTTCTCACTATGTATAGATATCATCATTCCGTCTTTTTTGTTTCTTGATCACTCCAGTGGCAACAAAAGTTGTGACTTATAAAAGTATAATACTAATCATTTCAATAACTTCTTCACGATCCATATTGATTCCGACTAATTTCAAGTAGGTAATACTGTCTTGGTTACACCAATTGATTTGTATGACACAAACTTCCTCTCTTCGCAATCTTCAATTTGTTTTTGAATTACTGGTAATGTCAGAAAATATTGTGTTTTATGCACATACGTTAAGTTCATAGTTATTAATTCTTAGTTGAAAAGATGGCCATCTTCTTAGTTGTTAGTTTTATTGACAGACGAAAGTTAATAAACCCCCAATGGGGTTTTCCTGTATTCATTCATCTTTCTTGGTTATTAGTAGTTGATTGATGTTAGTTTAGTTGAGTTCAAAAATCCAGCATTGGAAAGATAAAAGTTTGACTTATTAGACATCTTTTTATTTTAAAGTTCATTGAGTTGCTGATCCTAAGAAATGAATTCTTATATAGCGATGTGAATACAAAAAAAATTAAATATTTAAAATAATGTCATCAGATCATAATACCACAATAAATGACAAAGAAAAGATAGTAATATCTATTGAAACAGTTATGGTATAACCAACTAAGAAAAATAATGGATACATAAATATTTACAGCTTATCCAATCCATCTTGGCACAGAACTGATAAAGTATATGCCCAGTATTCTCTGTGAAATATACTAGGGAAAAAAACCACCTATTATATGTGTTCACTGTGTTGAAATTTATTCCTATACGGTGTCTTTTCTTTCGTCACAGTCTAAACTACCAGTGTGCAACTGGAAAAGTAACCGAGTTTGTGCCAAGATGGATTGGATAAGCTATAGTTGATTTTGTTTAGCCCAGGATCTCACTTTTTATTTTTGAACTGTATAGTGATGAAAAACTAACAATTTCAATATTGTTTTGAAATAGTTATTGACCGTATGAAAACGAAACTATTTTTTTAGTTTTGTTTTCGAAAATTAATATTTCCTTACTAACACACTGGCCAATTTGAATTAATAGTAATATTATTAATACAGGAACAAATGTTTTTGCTCTCACATTCTTTAAACCGTTTCATTCTGTTGGTGGTTCGAATAAGAGTGAAAGATCTCACTTATCTTCATTAATATAAAACCTATTGAGAAGTATTGTTTACTTCTCTGATATGTATTTGATCCATATAAATTATAAATGACTGGAACAAATCCAGTTAAGAGAATATTCATCAACTATAGTATTTCGAAATATTACCTTATTCACACTTCATCAACAAAAATGACCAACAGAACATGTAGCTGAAAAGCAGATAACTCAAACTGATAAGAATTTCCCGAAGGCAGATTCTTTGAAAAGACATAGTACTGAGGGTGTTTAGTACAAGATCAGGTGTGCCATGTGCCACCATCAACTGATCACACACAGATCAAAAATACAAGTTCTATTTCTAGCCCAAAGGATACTGCATACCACAGTTTATCTTCAACTTACCTGAATGGGCAGCACAGTCTTCACATTTGACAAAGTTAATCTCGTTCTCTTCTTCATTGAACTCCATTACAACTGAATATGCTTTATTCCTCACGTTATGAATACACACATTGTCATCTCCATTTAGTATTCAGCAAATTTATTATCTTCTGTCCATAATATCTTGATGTGAAGATTTCTTTCTGCCGTTTTACAAGCTGTTACACTCTAGCAACCATTGCATCCTGATAACGTTTAAAAATAAACTCACTTGCTTATCATTCGAAACGCCTTCAGATCCTTTAAAACTTGTTCTAAAGTAAGGATATGTGCAATCCCTGTTGACTTCCATTCTAAACACTAAAATGGTGATACATTAGTGTTGACAATTTTCAGTTCTTTATCCCTTATTAAAACAACATATCTCATTATCTTGTATTACCTTATCCACAGGCATTCATAATACATTTTTGAATACTCCAAGGATATAATGTAGAGCGTGTTCAATCTTTTCTGTGTAGCATTGGGAAACTTGGACTCCTTTCAAACACTTCCATAGTTTTTCTTCTCATACCGCTGGAATCATGTTCATTATATAAAATGAAATTTTTCCTAACTGGTTATAACATGAATAGCAAGTATTCCAATTTTTCTAGCATCTGCCCAAGTAGGTACAACGGACTAGCAACAATGCAGCGTATCAATGTTGATATGCTCATCATTGGAGAATAGAATGCCAGGCCAAGTCTGAATGTTAAAGTACCCATAAGTATCTTGAAGTAACTTCATCTTATACCTATAAACACATCATTGTGAAGAAAACATAAAAATTCAACCTACCTACCTACATTCTCATTCAACATGATCTTCATATGAACAATCTGCATGGCGAATTTGGATAATCAAAGGAAAATTCGTGAACGTTCAAGCACAAATTGCTATTATGAGGTTATGGTTGGTTACTGCATTTGTGGGGATCGTCCGTGGACATATACCCAGCATCAAGTTGATTTCTTGCTATCACAGGAAGGAATGTGCCCTCCTAGGCACGTCTGGGAAATCCCATGTTCCCACCTCGTCGTCTAGTTTATGTTACACGCTCCAAAAGTTCAAAATCCGTTCGTTTTTATTTCTTAAGCTCCATGCGCTCAGTGATCAGCTGATCTGGCTCAGTCTCTCTACTCGATCCAAATCGCGGGGACCGCAACGTTTAACCACGTAACTGGCCCAAAAGAGTGCCTTTGTCAACAGCAAAACTGCTCAGACGCCATTGTAACTTTGAATGATGTGAATTTAGCTGCTGTCAAATTAATCTCGTATTGCCAACTCACTGTAGTAAATCTAAATATTTTATAGTATTTCGTAGTATTTTTTCGTAACTAGAAGGAGATGGAGAGCATTTATGAATGAGTAAATGCTGACGTCATCATTTGATATTTTTCGTTACATAGTAGAGGTTTTTAAAAAAAATAGTGGAAGGATCGAGGTCAGAAGGGTATTTTTGTGAACAGATTTTCATGCTCTATCAGATGAAATAAAAAAAAAGGGAACATTTTTTTAATTCCGGTTCCTCATTGAGGTATGACCGTTTGGATTATTTAGTCGTTGCGTCGTTGCTCAGGACAAGAAGACTCGCTGTTACTCAGTGTCGTGCTAAAACCACAACCAGTTGTAGAAAATGCGTTGTTCACATACATGTGAAATGTTTTGTAATATAATACTTTCCATTTATAGGACACATTCAAAGTAAAAAAAAAATGCAAACACCATTTTAAAATAAACAACAGTTATGGTCATTGTTTTGTTTTTCGTGACTTTACCTTAAAAAAGTAGGAAACTTAACCGCAATAACTTTTCAGGCATCTATGGGTTGAAGAGAGACTTTGAGAATCGAAGAACATTTTTCAGGATAAGGAGGGAGAGTCTGCCCAAATCTCCAGACACCCATCCCCAGCCGCGATGAACGTTGCTCAATCTAAATTAAGTCGCGACTGAACCCACGAACCATCTTCATTGCTAGAATGAACGAAATGGATAAGTATTGACATAATAAATTGAATCGTTAACTCTCTGGATTTCTTTACTATCCATAGGTAGCTGGCACTGGGTAATTTTTTTTCTACACTCGCGTTTCGTGTCAAGTAACCGAATGACATAAACCATGTTATTCAGGTACGTGACCAAACTCAAAGGGGTGATTTTAGGAGTAATTCTTTGACGAAAAGTTCATATAAACATAGGTCCGGTAATGCTTCGTTTTCAAGATACAGGGTGTCACCTTTTGTAAAAAAAATCGTTTTTCCCCTCGTTGTTTCCTGAATATGCTCTTGCCGCTTTTCCTAAAATTTGACGGTGATATTCAAAGTATTGAGGGGCAGATTTGGCCATAACTAGAAATTATTATGTGCAGTGGCGTCCCGAAAAGTACCTCAAACAAAATTTTTGACCAAAAAAATATGCGCCACTGATTACACTGAGTACACATTTCGTTTGTATCCTTTTTTTTTCTTGTATATATTGTTCTGTTTTTTTTTGAAAAATAAAAATCATTTTATTGTATGTCCTTGATATAACAAAATAAAAATAACAAACCATCAACAATAACCGGGCTGTCCTTGCAGGGACATATCATCTTTCATATTTTTAGATTAACTTCGTTCGATGAAACACGACATAACAAAAGTTGACACCCTGCATTTTGACATTGAAGCTTTACCGGACCTATGTTCGAATGAAGTTTTGTCTTAGAATTACTCAAAGATTCACCCCTTTGAGTTTGGCCATGTACTTAAAAAACACCCTGTTCAGTAAGAGCTTGGAACATCACGTTGGTTTGATTGTCTGTCCATCGATATAATAGACCACAAGGAATATCGACAACACGTGTATATCGAGTAAACAACCTCTCTATCTACCAAACTTCAGGAACTTCTTGTCGACGGTATTGGTTCGAACCTCCATTGTCTATATAGTTAACGCTCCCGAAACCTGTTGTACAAACTAAAAAAATGTTAATTTAACCGTTAGTGATTTTTGAATTTTACCATTATATGGTAATTAAAACCTCGATTACAACTAATAGATTGTGGTAGGTTAGAAACACAAAACTACGAAGAGAATAACGACAAAACAAAATCATGACCTTTGAATAATAATATATGCTATTTTGAGGCATTCATATAACCTGACTAGTTGAATATATTTATTGATAATGTGTTTTGTATTATCCGTGAATTTGGTGAAACATAAAAATATATCAATTATATATCTTCACCTCAATAATGACGAAATTATACCTAGGCACGTCGAAAAGTTTGTATAGGCGTGTGAGATTCGATGCAGTGAGGTGTAATACAAAATTTACCTGTGATACAGTATAGTTTCCTCGATAGTTTCGCAATCGGAGAACTTCATATCATATCATTCTAATCATCATAAGTACCTACATAGAGCTGGTACCGGTGGTTTCAAGATAATCTATTATACCCATGTGCAATTGTTTCCGAAAAAAAAAGTTACACATCATTACTACCTATGTGAATTTACTTTCATATTGTAAAGGTATCTACATAAACTGATCAAGAAATATGGGTGTTGAATTCAGCTCGATGTTTAAGATAATAATCGAAGAGCATCAAAAATGAATTCCTGTACATTTACAAAGTACCATCTACCGATACCGCAGTAAATAGTTAAGATCAATAAAAATTTAGACTCGTAGAACGGTACAAACGAGGGTACAAAAAAAGATGCCAATGTTTATTATTGTTGATGTTCTGAAAAGCACCACGTGTTGGCTGGAATTGTTTCTGTTAATTTACATGCAAGATTCCAATAATTAATTAAGAAATGAATCGCAATTGATTCAAGGTGATTCCAATGATATCGAAAGCCTTTCAGTATTTTCCGTATTCATTGCACGAACATATATAGGTATTTAACTTCGAGAGAAAAGTGTGATGAGATCAACACATTGAAATGAATAGAAACTTACTGTATTGCTAGCCTGAGTCCATCCATAGTTTGAAATTTCCTAAAAATTTCGATATATGTTCATAGGAAAATAGTTGCACTTTTCAACAAATTTCACAATCCATCTTCTTTTGCCTTCAATTAGATTTTCCCAGCTCACCTTTTACGAAATCGCGTACGAACTAGCGTAAGGTTCAAGCTAATTCGTAGAAAGGCGACCTACCAACGGAATGGTGTTGCCAAATGTACTGAAAATTATTAATAGCATGATAAAATATATGTGAGTTTGTAATGAGAATGAATACGGGGCTAGGAAGTCTAAAATAGTATTGGTATTAACATTAATAGTGCGGAAAGTGACATTTTTCACACAAGTGGAAAATATTGTAGTCCGAGGCGTAATCTGAGTGTGGCAATCCCACGAGTGTGAAAAATCACTTTCGCACAAGTAATGTATTTATTTATTTATTAATCCCGAGAAGCATTACTGCTTGTAGAGGGATATTAATAAAGAGAACTTTATATCCATTACAAAGAAAAAAAAATATACAATACAAATCGAAATGAAAAAAAATAAGATAAGCAAGTCTATACATGTAAGACCTCATAAAAAAGTTGTGATCAATTTAGTCGAATCTGAAATGGTGGTGGATGTGGATAATATTGTAATTGAGACCTCATAAAAAAAGTTGATCAATTTAGTAAAATCTTAAATAGTTGTGGATGTGGATAATATTGTAATTACTGTTTCAGTATTAAGTGACTTTTCAATTCATTTTTGAATTTACTCTTCAACATATTATTTCTTAAATTTTTCTTACGACCATCCATTTTATTGAACAATATGTAAATATCAGGTCGTGTATTTTGAGTAACCTAACTAACCTCACGATTCATTTGTGACAGTCCTAGTTTCAAAGCCTACTCAGTTTTTTAAATTTTCAAATAATGTGCCCGCGCCTGATTCTCTGGTTTCCTATCTCAAATATAGGTAGTTCGTATTAAAACCAACTACTGAAATAATTATAAATCATCTAAGCTTTCGTTGCAAAATAGCTAAATTTTGTTGTGATAAAATGAAAATACCAGAAATATCCTAGGTAATTAGATTCATGTAAATCGTCTTACGAGATATAAGTACTTATCTCTGATAACTTTAATTCAAATCTGAATTAGCTCAGTTTGCGTGCGTAGAGTATCCGGTAAGATAACTGCAAGGTTGTGGGTTCGATTTTCGACATCGACGCCTTCTCTGTATAATAATAATATCAATAAGGAAGTGCAATTAATAATAACATCTGTGAATCTTACAGAATTGACGAGTTTGACGGCTTATTGAGCCATTGAGCCTTGCCTTTCCATGGGATCAGAGATTGTATTTGTTACTTTTCTATGTGGTCGTAGGAAAAATACATTGTGGTTCACTGGATGAGAAGCATTGAAATTGTATTTCACTAGATTCTGTAGATTGTACAAGAATTGTGAATCTGAAATAGATACATTCACAGTTCAAGAGATTTTTTATTGAAGTGAAGAGAAAATGTAAGGACTTGAATGTCAGTTTCAAACATAATATATTATCATGATAATACAAGAATCCATCTTGATTGAATGCAAAATTTTTCTATTCATTTATTTGGCAATTTGATCATAATATTTAATGGGTCAGATGAAGAATATAGATCACAGTTCATAATTTATAATCAAATGAAATAGAGCGTTGAATGTGAAACTAGTCAAATACCTACCTAACAATGTTTTTCTTCAAATGTCAAAACGGAATATGGCGTTTTGTGACAGACATAAAACAATAAAAATCAAAGTCGGTGTTCTTCGCCTATCCATTTTAATTCTACATCACTATGGCTATGTTCCACTACACGTTTAATGTCACTAGAACCAATTCACTTCTTCTGGCAAGGCAATCAAAAGTTACCATTTCCTACTTAATTTGATATTTCAAGAATTTTCTATTTGCGCCTTAGAGTTGAAAATAGCACGTGTAATTCGATTACTATAGCAATAAACAATTTTACATATGCCAACGTGTTTGTAATAATAGAAAATGAAAACAATATTGGCATATGAGTGAACCTATGAACTCCAGAGCATACAAATGCGACCACGAATTGGTAAAATCCGAAAGTTGACAAGTCAACGCTGTAAAGAACGCTGGAACATAACGAGGCGACCGTCAGCTGTTTCAGTAAATAATGCAATCTTGACGCATGAGCATAGCCTACCCGATGCAATCTTACCCAGCCATCACAAAACAAAGGAATCGTGCAGTGCATTGGCTCATCATTGGCATTTCAAAAACGGCAAGGAAAAACATGACAGGGTTTATTTATATCACGATATAGGTACAAACTGATGAAAATAGAAATTTTTGTCGGAAAAGTTATGTATCATGATTACGAAATGAAGGATAATTTGAAGAAAATGCCGCAGGACAAATTCGAGTGGTTGTGTAACAAAATAGAAGGAATTATGGTAGATTGAAGTAAAACATCAAGAGAGGACGTGGACGTGAGCCTTTCCTTTAGTTACACTGAGTAAGTGAAGGGAACAAAATAGCATATTTGAGAGGAAGGTCTAAGAAGGGCGAATCTAGGAGAGGAATCATGAGTCCTGAATAAATATACGGAATGGTATAAATGGAAAAACCATTTTTCTAACGAGATAAATTTTCTCGGATGCTATTGTCAAATGGGAATGTTTGAGAAGAACTTGGATCCTAAATTGTCGCTGTCGTATGACCTCTACAGAAAAAGAAAACTGTTTACAGAACTTCCACTTTTGTAAAAGTTTTTTTGGCAATGGATAGCGGATATAAAAATCAGAAAACATTGGAAAAATAAATAGAAGGTGCGATTTCATTGTAATAGGTGTGGAAAAAAAACTACCTATAAAAAGAGTAAAAAATGATTTCTACGACCCTTCATGTGAATTTGCTGGTAAATAAGCAATTTCATCAGAGTATGTATACGTAGAGATGATTGATACCTATCTAGTTGAATGATTCGAGAAATCACTCAAACAGAGGAAATCACCATTAGAATAGGGATGTTTGATGGGAGATAGTGGACAAGCAAGAGGCGCCCCCTGTTTTTTTTCAGAACTGTCAAAGTGGTCTTGAAGAAATCACTGACCATAAAATTTTACAAAAATTCAAAAAATGTTGAGAAGAGAATGTCTTCTAGGAGGAACAGGAGATTGTGCAACCGACAGAAGACTTTTTCGATAAAAAAAACGGGATGAAATAGCTTGCGGCTACCTCAGCAGAATGTTCCAACTAGAATGGAAAATGTAATATAAATATGAAAAAACTGATTCTTTAATTGGTACATGATTGAATGGCTTCATTTGAACTTGCTGGGCTCATTACCCCTATGGCAGGACCAGTAGCAGGAAAGTCTACCAGTCAAATAACAAATAATTAGTCTGAGATGGCAGAGCCTTCTCCTGAAATCTGTGTATATGCTCTCCACTGCCTCATCCGTAGTCGTGGGGGCAGATATGAATATAAAAAGGATTATGTGCTCATTTGCATTGGTACATATGGGATTTGTCCTTGACTATCCAACAAAAATTATGCACCTAGCTTTTCTCTTTTATCGAAATTTTAAGCAAAAAGGCGCGGACATCGAATGGGACATATTTCACATATATTTTTCAAGCTCTGCCTTCGAACCCATAGCGAGGGTAAGTCACAACCCTAAAATTTCATATGTAAAGTCGAATAATATGTATCATGTGAAAAAATGCAAGATAATATTTTCATTGAATTTTGCTCTTCTGAATAATTGACGTCAATCGTTACACCCTTGGTAGTATCAACACGGATGACCCGAAGAGTGCAAAATTGTGAGCTTAGAGACCTATCAAACCTCTCTTGCTCAGGAATATCTCTTCAATAGAGCAGCTGAACTTGAAAATATTAAAAAATATGTCCAAAGTGGGTCCTTCTCACAATCAAAGTATACGTGTCCGAGCATTTTTGCTTTAAATTGCAAACAAAAGAGAGAAGCTAGGTTCATACTTTTCGTTGGGCCACTAATCATACATACATAGAATATATGTTAGTATCAAGAGAATATTGGACTCAAAGTTGTTCAATGAATTTATCTTTATTATATCTGATTTTCAATTGACGGTATGGATGCATGTTGCTACGTAGGACGTGAATTACATCAATCACAGAAAATTATAGATACTGACGAAGCAAGTAGTCTGCCATTTTATAAAAGAATACCTAATTTAAAAAATAATTGATTTGTTTAAATTTCATGAAAGGCACTTCGACGAATATTCCCAGAGTCTTATGCGGGCAAAGTACAACGGATGACTACTGTTCATGAGTATGAGTTCCGTAGCGTTCCGTTCGCCGTTGGTCGTTCACGCCTTAGTTCACATTCACGCCATTTACGAAACGAACATAACATTATAGTATGTTCAGTTTTTTACATTTTCAATTTTTGTCTCGTGGTGCAAAATGTGACGGGTGACAATGTTTTTGATTGGCTTTCACGGCCTGCTACGAACGGCAAACCGACAAAGTAAGAACGAAAAAAGATGTAGAACTTGACACCAATGACACGCTGAACGGCATCGGCCACGGGCGTTTATGAATGATGTTATGTATTTCAGTATTTCGATGTTAGAACGGAACGGCAAGCGAAAACAGCAACCGCAAACGGAACGTTAGTTCATGAATCGACCTTCATTGATTTTTCCAGTAGTGCATTTTTTATTTCAACTGTAGGAAAAAGCGGCGGTACTAGGTACTACCGATATTATAACGAAATTCACCTTCATAACATTATACGCGAATGAAGTCAGGAAACCTGATTTGGTAACTTGTTCTGAGAGACAACGTTTAATTGAATTGGAATAAAATTCCCAAGGTTAAAGCAATGTGAGAGATAAACCATCGTCGATTTTGAAAAATCCTATTATGAGAATTTTTATACGAAATAAAGCTCGGACTTTGTCAGTGCCCGCTAATTATTTTTCCCACCAGGCTGACCGGACAAATTGATGCATGACTCAGTGCTCTACTACATCAATCGATCCTTTTCCTATTGAATCGATTATTTTCCTTATACTTAATTTTTTATGAGGGCATCTTTTGAGTGGATTTATGTGAGGAAATTAAAACTCCAAGGAGAGTGAAAACTTGTAGGTATTGAAACCAAGATGCATACAAATCCTGCTGAAATAACTTGAACATCGTTACAATGTTAATGTTTTCCAAAACGCAATACCAATGGCCCACTTGATGATAGACATTGGCGGAACTTCACAGTCCTAAAATTTGTTCACAGATGGCACCAAGTAAAGTGAATTCGGTTATATTACACCATCTGAGTTTTTGCCGTAACAATATCGAATCAATGATCTCACCAGAGATTCTATTTATCTTGAAAGTTCATTCACCATTTCATGTTCGAAATACGATATTCAATTCAGTTTGTTGCTGTAGATAGAGGTATGATTCAGTATGAATAATTGCTATTTTGGATGAAGCAGACTTTCTTAATTTTTTTCGTAAATCCAGAAATCAAAATATTTTTCTCTTGTGATGCACTCCATCGGGGGACAAAACTAGACAGGTACATTTTCGTTTTAATATTTATCACTCAAGGAGGAAATTTCTTCACTCTAGACGCATATCATACCAATTAACGATTGGTTTCGTTCAGTGACTATTTGAGTATCGAATGGAATTCATTTTATTATTCAAGCATAGAGTAATATTCATCTAGTAGTTATTAGCTAAAGAATTAGCCAAAAAATGGCCAGGATGTACTGAAACGCTGATCAACATTGTCATATTCCTACGCTCTGTAGTGATTTTCTTTGTTTCCTCAATTGTTTATGCCATTTCATATTTCGAAATTTGACATCATCGTTCGTTTGTAATACTCAGGGCTTTGAAGTTCCTCTTGAATTTTCTCCATTTCAAAGCGATATTTTTTTTATACGCAGATTCACACGAAAGGAAAAATCCTGTTATGTTTAAAGAACACTGCGTGATTCAAAAGACAGGAGATGCGAATAAACATTCACTTTGAATTTCTGAAGTTTGTAAGCCTCAGGGAACACCTCTTTTGGCAAGGAGTTCCAAAGCTCAGCTGTTCTATTGAAAAAAAGATCCCTGAGCAAAAGAGGATCGACAGGTTTCCAAATTCACAGCGAAGGGGTGGGAATTCTGTACTCGTCGAGTCGTCCGTGTAGATATTGCCAAGGGGGGACCGATTGATAACAAATCGGAAGACCGTGAAGTATCTATAGAAGAGAGACAAGTCTCCGACCTTTCTACGATGTTCCAATGAAGTGAGCGAGTCTGTGAGCGAAGAATCACCAACAAGACGAATTGCCCTTCTCTGAATGGAATCAAGAAGCCTCAATTAATGTTTTGGTGCCGAACTCCACACA
>JAVJAQ010004178.1:307303-452830 GCA_032362365.1 Zygogramma bicolorata | reverse complement strand
GACGGCCGATTTTATGCCGGTCGTCCAAATTCCAATAGTGAACCACATGTGGGAACAGGACCTGGCACACACGCCGACCGCTGATCGGTGCCGGTAAAATATCGGTTAGCAGCCGTCCACTGCCACTGCATGGCCGGTATTACCAGGAAGTAGTGGCGTACGTAACTAAATACACGCTTGCACACCCACCGATTGTTTACCGACTATTCCAGTCGACTGCTTGGTGAAATTGTAGATACTAAGTAGGTACTACGTTTTAAACTAGTGTAAGAGCAAGCCTTTCTCGTGAAGGAATAGAGTTTCTCATTTTGGTATTCTGATATTGGATATCATTTCCAACTTCTCATGGAGTTCGTCAAAGGATGCAATAGACATTCTGAAGTTGAAAAACGTACTACCATCAGTTCTTCGAAAAGAGTGTAGAATGTTTCTGTGTGTTCTCTACTTGATTGATAGGATGAATCCAGTACTTGCGCTTAATCCCACAGCTCTTAATACGGCGATACAATAACCACATAGCAACAACTCGTTTAGGATACATTATTTTTCAATAACCTCGTGTCACGACAACAAAGCAACTGATTGTTTGACCGGTAAAAATCCGGTGAGTCTGCAAGCACCCGCTACCAATAAAATATCGGCCGATTTTATACTGGCCGTCCAAAATCGGTGTGTGTGCAAGTAGCCTAAGGCTACTTGCACACACACCGATTTTGGACGGCCGGTATAAAATCGGCCGATATTTTATCGGTAGCGGGTGCTTGCAGACTCACCGGATTTTTACCGGTCGAACAATCAGTTGCTTTGTTGTCGTGACACGAGGTTATTGAAAAAAAATGTATAATTGCCGGTAAACAATCGGTGGGTGTGCAAGCGTGTATTTAGTTACGTACGCCACTACCTCCCGGTAATGCCGGCCATGCAGTGGCAGTGGACGGCTGCTAACCGATATTTTACCGGCACCGATCAGCGGTCGGCGTGTGTGCCAGGTCCCGTTCCCACATGTGGTTCACTATTGGAATTTGGACGACCGGTATAAAATCGGCCGTCCAAGATCGGTGTGTGTGCAAGTAGCCTTACGTGGTCACCGTTCCCACAGCCCGGTCACTCACTCTGCTGACCCAGCAGCATCATCCCAGGAATCCTTATCTACACTTGTACGACAACTTGTTAACTTGCAATTCAAATCCATGTATTCTTTTCATTCTTTTGTCTGCTCTCTTGTGAGATAGTCGTTCTTTTTGTAAAATAAATATTTTTAAAAAGGCGTTTCCTTGTTCGAGTTATTTAATTCGCTTTTGTTCCAGCCTATTGTTCTGTGGCACAGTACACTAACTCTGCCTGTGTTGAGCGTTGAATCTAACAGTTCGCATAATATGGAGAGAAAAGTGGCGATGGTTCAGTTGTTTGTAGGTTTGTAGTAGTTTGTAGTTGTGTTGGGTTGATTGAATTATAAGAAACAAAGAAACTTGCAGAGCAGCAGAGGTTAATAATATTTCCAGGTAAGTTGAATATTAGTTCGAAAAGAAAGTGTGATGAAGCATGTCTTATGAGAATCAAACGAGGAACATATAGCTTTATGTCAAGAGTTCCGGTCCTGAACATAATGCCTATTTCATTTTAAAAATAAAAAATGTTTTATTTTAAGGCAGGTCCAGTATGTTTCTTCACTGGGTGGCACAAGCACCTGGGATGCCACACGCCGAATAATAGAGAGGTGTTTGCTAGATGGAGTAATGTTGTGAAGTTAATGGGCTACAGCTGGCATGGAACAAAAAACAAAAAGGTTTTTGAAATTATCAAAATTGTCAGAGCGATGATAGGTAAGCAAAGTTTCGTTATAACTGAATTCTGTAGTCAAAATTGACTCATGTGTACAGTCACATGAAAATCATTTCTAATACGTATTCAGTGTTTAGTTTTCTCGGAAGTGAGAAAAAAATCTATGGAGAATAAACCTTACAGTTCGGCAAAAAAATTTGCAGGTTGGGCTATGCAGTGATGGAACATGACCATATCAACGCATTCTTTACCAAAATAGTTCCAGTACCTACCTTGATATTCTCCGAAAGGAAAATAGAAACTCTCTACAGCGAATAAACCTTGCAGGTCGGCAAAAATCTTGCAGGTTGGGCTATACAGTGGTGAAACATGACCGTATTAACGCATTTTTCACAAAAATAGTTCCACTTCCCACCCTCGCTTTCTCGGAAATGAAAAAAAAACTTTCTATGAGGAGTAAACCTTGCAGGTCAGCAAAAATTCTTGAAGGTTGGGCTATTCAGTGGTGAAATATGAC
The DNA here is from genome assembly GCA_032362365.1 of Zygogramma bicolorata. Classification (NCBI taxonomy): domain Eukaryota; kingdom Metazoa; phylum Arthropoda; class Insecta; order Coleoptera; family Chrysomelidae; genus Zygogramma; species Zygogramma bicolorata. The sequence goes on along the minus strand of JAVJAQ010004178.1, from coordinate 450,531 downwards.
CGTATTGACGCATTTTTTACCAAAATGGTTCCACTACCCACTATGGTCTTCTCCCAAACGAAAAAAGGAACTTTCTATGACGAATAAACCTTGCTGGTCGGCAGAAATTCTTGCAGGTTGGGGTACACAGAGGTGAAACATGACCGTATAGATTTATACGGTATACAGGGGTGAAACATTACCGTATAAACGCATTTTGAACCAAAAAAATTTCACCCCACCTTCGTTATTTCGGAAATGAGAAAAGATACTTTTATGGTGAATGGATCTTGCAGATTGGAGAAAAATTTCTTGCAGCTTGGGGTATTGAGAGGTCAAACATGACCGTATAAACGCATTTTAGACAAAAAAATTCCACCTACACTATCGTTTTCTCGAAAGTGAGAAAAAAATCTATGGCGAATAAACCTTGCAATTCGGCAAAAATCATTGCAGGTTAGGCTATACAAAGGTGAAACATGTCCGCATAAACGCATTTTGAGAGAAAAAGTTCCACCCCCCTCCCCCGTTTTCTCGGAAATTGGAAAATAATATTTCTATGACGAATAAACCTTGCATGTTGGCTAAACCTTCAAGGTTGGGCTATACAGAGATGAAATATCAATGCATTCTTGAAAAAATAGTTCCACCACCCATCCTCCTTTTCTTGGAAATGAAACAAGGAACTTTATATGGCGAATAAACCTTGCAGGTCGGCAAAATCTTTCAGGTTGAGCTATACAGAGGTAAAATATCAACGCGTTTTTGACAAAAATAGTTCTACACCCCACCTTCGTTTTCTTGGAAATGAAACAAGAAACTTTCTATGGCGAATTAACCTTGCAGGTCGGCAAGAATACTTGTAGGTTGGGGTATACAGAGGTGAAATATGACCGTATCAACGCATTTTTGACAAAAAAGTTCTACCCCACAACCTCGTTTACTTGGAAATGAGAACATAAACTTTGTATGGCGAATAAACCCTGCAGATTGGGGTATTCAGAGGTTGAACATGACCGTTCGAACGCATATTATCCAAAAAAAAAAACACCTCAACCTCGTTTTCTTGGAAATGAGAGAAGAATTTTTCTATGGCGAATAAACCTTGTAGGTCGGAGAGGGAAAACATGACCTTATATACAAATTTTTGCTAAAAAAGCTCCTTTCCCCCATTCTCGTTTTCTCGGAAATGGAAAACGAAACTTTCTATGGCGAATAAACCTTGCAGCTCGATAAAAATTCTTGCAGGTTGGGGTATACAGAGGTGAAACATGACCGTATGAACGCCATTTCGATTAAAAAAATTACATCCCCTATCCCCGTTTTCTCGGAAATGAGAAAAAAAACTTTGGCGAATGAACCTTGCAGGTCAGAACTTTTTTTTGCCAGTTGAGGTATACAGAGGTCAAACATGACCGTATAAACTCATTTTCGACAAAAAAGTTAAATCCCCCACCCTCGTTTTCTCCGAACTGAAAAAAGAAACTTTCCATGGCGAATAAACCTTGCAAGTCAGCAAAAATTCTTGCAGGTTGGGGTGTACAGAAGTAAAACTTGACCAAATGAAGGCGACGCGACACGTTGGCTGAACTCCTAGTAAAGGAATGAAAGAAATGCTGCGTTGTTTTTTACGTTGAACCTTGGTCATAGGCCAGTACAGAAAGGTTTTACTACTAAAGATTTATTCGGACTTGATATATTTATGATTAAACTTTACAGGTAAGTTAATAATTTCACTCAGAAAACAGAAAATGATTCTTTTTGGATAGTGTTATCCATTGGATTATCTGGAAGAGAGATCTCGCTTTCTTGGTACTTATAAGCAATTCCATTGACAAAATAGTTAAGGCTTTCGCGGCCGAGGTTTTCAGTATCACTACTTTTATTCGGGTTTGAAGGCCGTCGTTTTAGGGAATTCCTTCCTGACGTTTCGCTAAAAAGAGGAATCGCCAAAAAGAGAGATTGCAGCCTTAAGAAGCTTGAATTCTGATGAGGGGATCACGATTCTACCAGCGGACGAGGATAATGCCACGGTTCTTCTCAAAACGGAGGAATATGATAGCAAAATTGAAGAACTTCTAAAACCTTCTACCGCAAACTCGTAAGGGACCCAACACAATCGAAGTTGTAGAATGTAAACAAACTCATTAAGTTGTCCTCACTGACGGAAACCATAAAGAAAACCATTCTCAGAACTGAAGCCGTTCCACCCAGGCTCTATGGTCTTCCGAAGGTGCACAAACCCAGCATGCCACTGAGACCAATAATCAGTGCCCCGCGCTCACCTACCTATCACTTGGCAAAACATCTGGCCTCGCTCCTCCAGCCTCATGTAGGAAGAACGAACTCCTACGTCAAGGATTCGACGACAGACTTCGTGGGTGAAATTAGAGGCTTAACTTTGGAACTGACATATATCATGGTCAGCTTCGATGTTGTGTCCTTGTTTACCAACGTCCCACTGGAAGACTCCCTGAAGGAGCTAGCCTACTTGTTCCCTAATGATATCGTTGGACTTTTCCGAGCATGTCTCACGGGGAGTTACTTTCAATGGAGGGGAAACTTCTATGAGCAATTGGTTGGCGTGGCAATGGGAAGTCCACTTAGCCCACTTGTATCCAACTTCTTCATGGAACGGTTTGAGGAGAAAGCAATCGACGCCTTCGAATTGAAGCCGACCTTGTGGCTACGCTACGTGGATGACACATTCGTCATCTGGAAACATGGTAGGGACGCTCTAAAACTCTTTCTCGACCACTTGAACGCTCAACACTCCAATATTAAGTTCACCATGGAGGCTGTACAGGACCAACGAATAGCATTCCTGGATGTACTGATCGAACGATGTGGGGCTAGACTAACCCACAAAGTATACCGAAAACCCACACACACGGATAGGTACCTGCACGCACTATCGAACCACCATCCCAGTCAAAAGAGAGGAGTCATTTCTACTCTAACGGAACGTGCTCGAAGAATATGCGAACCAGAACATCTGGGGGAAGAACTGGAACATCTTCAAGTGACCTTGAGGTCGAATGGATACAGTGTACCCGAGATCAACAGGGCCATGAAACTGAAGAATTCCACTATTCGAAACAGGGAGGACGTTCAGATAGTTGCACATGCATATTTGCCATACATCCCGAGGGTCACAGACAGAATTGGAAAACTCCTGGGTAAATACAACATAAAAACTGTATTTGAACTCACAAAGAAGATTCAACAGAGCCTCAGATCGGCTAAAGACAAAAGAGATCCACTGTCTGCAGCAGGGGTTTATCGCATACCGTGCACCTGTGGGAAGGTATACATCGGTACCACCAAAAGATCCATGGGAACAAGGCTAAAGGAACATGAGAGAAACTGCAGACTAGGGCAAACTGACAAGTCGGCTGTGGCGGAACACGCACTTAGTGGTGGTAACCACAGGATTCTGTTTGAAAATGCAAAACTGATTGCACCCAACCAGGGATACCATAGCCGACTGGTACGGGAGGCAATAGAAATCCACCAACACACGGATAATTTCAACAGAAAAGAAGAAGCTGTTAACCTCAACCGAATATGGAATCCCATTTTAAGAAAATCGATAATAACTGCAGGTAGTTCTTTGGATAATAATGATGATTATTCTCCGAACCCAGATGAGGTAAAACAAGGTAATCAATATTAATGACAATTCCTCTAATCCGAATGGAATAATTAGCACCGCAAACTACCTGAGTCGGCATAAATACAACTTGCGAAGAAAAAATCTCCACTCATCGGAGTGAATTTCAAGATGAATGAGCCTCTGAAGAAGCTAGCCACTCGAGCCAGCGAAACGTCAGGAAGAAATTCCAAAAAACGACGGCCTTCAAACCCGAATAAAAGTAGTGATACTCTAGCAATTCCATTAGTCGAAGTCTGGGGATTCTGATCTGAGAGGATGGAACTCTATTGAACTCTAAATACACCTGAGTTCTTATGACTGAGGTGCATATGTTCGCCTGTACACAGTGTTATCCTTTGAGAGACATGAAGAAGTGCTAGGAATCCATTTTGTGACAACATTTCCTGAAAATATAAGAAGAATGTATTAGAACAGAGATGATTCAGTATAGTTCCTGGAAATCATAATCAAATATACCAATACATATTTTACTATACATATTGAATTTAACTGTGAAAATAATGAAAGTTGATTCCTGCTAATGAAAACAGTAGTTACTTGGATCTAGATTATTCAAGAAACTGCATTTTCAATCACAAATTTTTCACTCGCATTCCCTTCAACGATGCAACCTTGGCTGACACTTTTTCCTGTAATTTGCATCATGTTGATCTGAATCAGACTCCATCTTTCCAGATTTTGATAGGTGGATTGTGGTCATATACCTCCCTTGCCAAATGAAGATTCAAAATTCGGTCATTCGCAACTCATCGGTGTGATTCGCATATTCTTCGGATTACGTAAGTTGATCTTCAAAGTATCCGTGAGCGCCCGCAAGATTACGTAGACATGTAAACAAGTTCTCGACGTAAACGTAAACAATGAAAAACTGCGCTTGTGTAGCTGTCAATTCGTACTTTTACGTTAACGTTCATGGCAACACTTCAACTCTCTATCAGGTGAGATTTGTTGGTGCTGCATACACGTGAATGATAAATCAGGAACAGTCGTATTTCGTGTAAATATATTTATTTGTAAATTGCAAAGCGCTTTCGGCTTTAACGCCATCATCAGTGCGGTACCTGCAAGTGAGTAATAGTCGTGAAATTTGTTCGAAATTTGAATTACTTACACTTCAAGTATTTTCATGAAGTTCCTCCAGAGTTAAACATTGTAATGTGAAACATTCGGTGTAATGGCTCATAGAACCATCAGGAAATCATTGTTCATAATACTGAACGAACATAATTTGTATACACTAGAATAGAATAGGATATACCTATCCATGCCGAACATCTCCCATTGCGGCTGATGGAATCTCTAGCAAATCATTGTTCATAAAATAAACGAATATTTTTATACACTCAACCTATCATCTCGTATTAAGATTGATAGGATCGGATATATCATTGCTTATCTCCTGTAGCGACTGACAAATTATCTGGGAGATGATTGATAAACTGCAGCCGAACCTCTCGTGTTGCGGCTGACTGGCACTGCTTTACGATCATGAACAGATCGCGCTTCAGTCTCGAAATGACTTGCTGCGATCTGGCCACTTGGCTTAAGACAGAACAGAATCATTGGCATTACTGCCTCCCGAGTACGATCTACCCCTGTGACCTGTGAGTTTCAGGAGGGAAAAAAACCAACCACCAAGCTCGATGTCTTGACCGTTTAATTGACCTCTCACCCAATGTCTAATCTGATCATGAGCTTTCTTTCTGATAACTTCGTTTTTCCATATTTTATTCATCCGAAAATGTTGAAAAATGCAGAAAAATTTAAATTATTAGGTCTAAACTACGAAATTACCATGTATTTATCCATAAACAGAAAGTAGAGATACAATAGCGGTTCGACAATCAAAGGGAGGTTTGAGCCACTCGATGGCCTGAGCTGTCCATGGGGCCTTAGCAGTCGATGGGGGTGCAGTTCTTCGTCAAACAGGTGGGGGGAGGGATGATGGCAAGCAGAAATGAGTGTTGTGAAAAAATGGTGCCTTTTTGGCACAGTCTGGAGGTGTGGGGGGTGACCTACGTGTGTCGTACCTCGAGAAGGCCCTCTGTCATTGGTTGTTATGTGAAAAAACAAGTATGGCGTCTCCGCTGTAGCTCTGTGATTGGTTGTTATGTGAAAAAACAAGTATGGCGTCTCCGCTGGAGCTCTGCCATTGGTTGTTATGTGAAAAAACAAGTATGGCGTCTCCGCTGGAGCTCTGGGATTGGTTGTTATGTGAAAAAACAAGTATGGCGTCTCTGCAAACGCTCCACCATTGGCTGAAAAAAGCAAGGCTAGTGTCTGCTATTGGCCATTGCTGTGACGCTCCACCATTGGTTGTTATGTGAAAAAACAAATATGGCGTCTCTGCAAACGCTCCACCATTGGCTGAAAAAAAGCAAGGCTAGTGTCTGCTATTGGTCATTGCTGTGACGCTCCACCATTGGTTGTTATGTGAAAAAACAAATATGGCGTCTCTGCAAACGCTCCACCATTGGCTGAAAAAAAGCAAGGCTAGTGTCTGCTATTGGTCATTGCTGTGACGCTCCACCATTGGTTGGCTGAAAAAACAAGGCGTCTCCGCTGGAGCTCTGCCATTGGCTGTTATGTGAAAAAACAAAATATGACGTCTCCGCTGGAGCTCTGTGATTGGTAATTAAAGAAAAAACAAGGCGTCTCTGTAAACGCCCCACCATTGGTTGAAAAAAGCAGGGCTAGTGGGGCTGATTGGGCATTGCGGTGACTCTGCTAACCATTGGATGGTTCACTCGGGGGGGCGGAGTCTCGGACCCCCACCAAAATCATCATTGCATCAAGTGGGCTGGAGGCTCTACCGCAACCCATTAATTTGAAGAAACTCGACACAGTATGATGGACTCGGACTCGGTGTTAGAACTAAAAGAGTGTTGTGTCTGCCATAAAGTGATTGGAGAGAAATATATCCCAAACCACAGGTACTTTAGTGAGCACAAAATAGTAGTGGGCCTATGTGATCGAACATGCTATCAATTAAGACCCATCAAAATTAGTTGCCAATATTTTGGAAAGTATTCTGTGTTAAACTCGCCCGATGCTGAAAGAAAAACCTTTTACTTTCACCATACACGACTACCGCCTAGAATGCCGCATGGAAACAAGCAGTGAAGAACAGAAGCCGCTGTGTGTGTGATACCTCCAGAAGTGATGGACCTTTTGGGAAGAAACAGTATTTCAAAATAGGTAGAGATTTGCAAATAAAATTCATAGAATTCATTGATTTTTTATTTCCACCTTTCCTTTTGGTATATAAATTGATTTTATACAAAACTACAATCAGTCATTAAAAAATGGTTTCTTCAGAGTTTTGCAAGCTGCTCTGACAAGAAAAAATGCCGAAACCTGGAGTCGAACCGAGGGTCTTTAGATTTTCAGTCTAACGCTCTTGCCACTGAGCTACTTCGGCTATGTAAATGAAACACAGATGATATGAATAGAATTTAATTTTCAAAATCAGTCATAATGAAAGAGTAATATTTGTAAACACATATTTTCGAAAATTCGCCACATTGAACTGCATCATTTCGTTGCTCATCGTAGTCGTACACATTGCAACTTCTGCTAGCCTGTTCCATAAGTGAGAGAGAGAGAGGGTGGGGGACGACTCAACCAAATCTTGCAGCATATATCGTATTTCGATGTGATTGATTCAAAATTGGAGCGATCGTTCGAGATGTTTCGGCAATACGTCTCTGGAAACGAAATCGATCGATCGGAAAATTCTCCCAAAATTTGCTTCTTGATTGTCTGTAGGCAAATTGCCACACATACAAGTAGTGCACTTGATTAATATCCTCGTTGAATGTCACTTTCTTCATGTCTTAACTTCAATAGATATTTGAGTAGAAATTTGAAAATTTGCATCAACGATACACTTGTAATAAAGTATAGTAGTCCTGCAATTGTTTTTATATCAGATTCGAGACACAGCTTGGCAGGTTCGATTTTCTTCCAATCGGGTAAGTCTCCAAAACTGCGGTCTTCAAAAACAAGTCTCAGCTTGTAAGAATTGGCATCGGCAGGTATTTCGGCACTCAAAACATGCAGATGACCTTCATTCAGAGCAGTCGGAATCATTGGCATCCAATTTGAAGGCCACGTTTCGTTTCTATAGCCGCTAGCATTTTCAAAGGTAACAAACACTTTGGTCACTTTATCCGGCGGATTGATGTACAGAATATTGGAAAAAATGGCAGACAAGATTATATAACTTGATCTTAACACGGCCATTGCAGACAATCAACTGATCTCCCAATCGACTCACTCATACATTTATAAAACACAAAGACATGAAAACATTTTATTTTTCAGAAATAGGTACAGGTGTTATTCTACGTGTAGGTTTTACATTGAATTTAAATCTATTTAAATTGCAAAATACGTTTTTCCATGTAGGTGAGGACGATGATCTCAGGTGCTCAGATGAATTTTCAGGATAGGCTACCATACCATTTGCTGCACTACCCACGTCCATATTGCGAAACAGTGAATCAGACTACAACGCGTCTTTTTACCTCTATGATTGATGCACAGCGGTTTCTCAAAGGTAAATACAGGTGGCTGATTGGGCGTTGTCGTCGTAGCGTTCTCAGTATGAAATTTTTCCAAATTAACAATGTGTGGTGGTTTTGATGCGTATTCGGCAAAGTAATTTTGGAGAATGTCGAATTTTTGATGGCCCTTCACATAAATAACATCGAAATCCGTTAAAGTTTGCCAAATACTGTACAAATCAGAGTATTCGACGAAACCATCGGAATATCGCAAGCCGTGCACGTTCTGTTCGACATATCTCACTTGACGTTTCTCTGCAGCAGAAAGTGAACTATACGGCTTCGGAGGTTTCATCAAAAAATAATTCGTCTGCGTCCCATTGGTTATGGCAATTTCTTTGGGGTAAAACACACCACTCAAATCAAAACCTTGAATGTCTACTGCTACAAGCTTCATCTTCGGCGTCTCTCTTACAACTGATCGTAACCCGCTCAGCTTCAAGATAAATGACGAACAATCTCACTCAAAGGTAAATTTTCTATAACACAATCGTGAATTATGATGCAATAGGCACGTGTGTTGGCAGGAAATCCATTTTTAGCTTCAATATCGAGCTTCACATCCACCGTACTCGATTTCACAAATTCAGCTCTTTTCGAAACGTCTACCACGAAAATGGCTCGATTTTTGAATGTTACATAATCGAGTAGTGGCTGCTTTTTGGGGGAGTTCATGTAGCTGGAATAGAATTCGGTGTATGTGCGATGCGCCTCAACGAAATCGTTCTTTGCAAAATCCAGCCTCATTCGCTCGTGTGGGTAGATGTCGCTGTTCAAAGTCAATCTGATATCCATCAAATCGATATTGTCAAAGTAGGTGGGATCTTTGCGCAGGTTGTCCACACGATCTGTTTGGAATACTGTGATGATATATCGAGGGCTCTCCATGGCAGAAGCCGTTTTGACAGCCCAAATTTCTTTCGTAGACCCTGTAGTCAATGCAGGCAGTTCATGAAGCTCCCATTTTCGATACGGCATCATTATAGGTGTATCAGATTTGATGGATTGCAACAAATTCAATCGAATTTCATCATTTGGGAAAATATGCTTCACCTTCAATTCGATACTTTCGATTTGCAATTGAGCTTTAGTCTCTCCAGGTTCAGTCGCCACATCTCTAATGAATATGCTGTTGTTGTCGTTGCGTGCACGAACCAAACGTAGAGACTGTTTACCGCATGTAGCAAAAGTATAATCATTGAAAATACCCAAAAGGTGTCTGAGAGGTATGTGAAAGTTGAAAAATCCATCAGCATCGTTTGTCAGAGATCCATTGGGATAATTCCATCCAGATGTACACATGTGTTTGGTATCGTCTGCACTATAGCACAAGTATCCTCTGAGTGTACTCACAATTCCAGGATTACGAACTGTATCCAATTCTTTGCCATTGAGCTCGTAAGATATGGAATCGAAAAAGAAAGCTGGTGCATTATTGACAAAATTGACAGTCCCATTGCCAGCAGACTTCTTCATTGTTCCTCTAACACTAATGACGGCATCGTACATGAGTAACCATGTTTCACTTTGTTGAATGGAAATTTCGACAATATCATTATTTTCGAACGATTTCACATATGGGTAATGAGTTCTAGTTTCCAAACGTTGGATGGATTCGTCGAATTGAGGACGGCGGTAGATGTCGAACACGTGCCGAGACAACATTGTAACCCAATGATTGTAGAAAGCGACGATTTGCAGCGGAAAGTTTGACTGATCTGCTCGGCAGCTTCTCCACTACTGGGGGTGCAGAGGTGTGAGCATTGAATATATCATCGAAAACCAGGCCCATTACAATTTTTTCAGAACCAATCTTATGACATTAAGTTCACCTCTGAAATCCACAGGTTTAAAATCCTGATCGAGTATGTGTACTGTAATATTGTTTATTTCACCTTTGCTCGACACAGGTAGATAGATCAAATTTAGTGGAACTTCGTCGATGGCAAAACCGGGGTCGTCTCTGGGTGCAAACTCGTAGATGGTATGTGAAGGTCGTCCGTTGAAATAAGCACCCGAAGTTATATTACAATCCAGGTGAATTGTTCGAACTTTAACAATTTTCACAGGTAGATCAGACTTGTGAACTTGACCAGGTGGCAGTAATCTCTGTGAGAATCCCAATAATCTTCCGATACAGTCGTCAGGTCGAAAATCAATAGCGTGTACTTTGCTGTATATTTCACACTCTAGAGTATTGAGATTGGCTTTCAGAGAAAATACTTTATCACTTATATCGTCGTCCTCCTTTTCTTCACTTTCAGCGTCGTCGTCGTCGTTTTTCTTACTCTTTTTAACTTCCTTGGGTTTTTCCACGAATTTCGTGAGGAATTTGGCAATGTTAGTGATTTCGTAGGAACCAATGGGAATACTGATAATTTCTCTCTTGGTCGTATCGGCGTTCTTGAAATAGTAAAACTTTCTATTACCCTCCTCAACGTTGGGAATGCTGTTGTACGAGTGGAAACCAATCAATGCCAATCCGTATTCGGAGTCAGGGTCCAAGGAAATCGGGTTGGTAAAGTCACTGCTAGCTGTGGAAGTATGACTTGTCAGTGTGACAATCAGAGACATGACTGAACCTCATTATCGGCTGCTATTAGTTTTATAGAGGAATTCCAAGCACAAGTGTCCACAATTTGACTCATTAAAATTTTGATAGCGATCATTGTTGTATGAAATTTTGACATTTTTTCCCAGGTATTGCACCAATTCCACAGGTGGTTTCAAATTGCCAAAACTGTCGAAATATTCCACCTTATTGCCTTGTTTGCGGTAAGCTACCCAATGTGTTCCTTTGTTCTTTTGCAAATCCAAATTTATGATGGCACATTCTTTGTAAGCAGGTCGAGTGAAATTTGCGAGTTGATCACGCATAAAGACTCCCTTGAAATGGGGAATTTTCAAACGTTTCACATATCGCATCAACTCCACATCGTAGAGCGCTCTATTGGGTAGCTTCAACGGGAGTTTTTTTGTTTTCGCAGGAAAATCCCATAGCCACGACGACTTTTTCTCAAAAATAATCCTGAGCCCTGTTTTCCGATCTCTTCCATTGCCTTGTTGTGCCGATGATCTTCTTCAAGTTTTTTCTTTGCATTCTTAGCATCAATCACAGTTTTGGCAACGCCTGCAGCACCACCAGCCAAACCACCTAGGGCGCTAAGTGCAGCAAATATTGGTATCAAAGGTAGAATACCACCACTTTTTCCATCAATAGGTATTATTCGTGGAATTCGAATCTTTTTGCGACCTCCTTCTTGTTTAATCAAACGTCTAGCAACACGCAGAGCAGCCAGCGATGTCTTGCGAACATCACCCGAATTGAGGGATTTGAGAGATTTTTTAATTTTCTGAACGATGGCCCTTTTGAATGATGTCTTTTTCACACCCATACCGAGTTTGCGTTTGGTCTTCATGGCCGTCGTTACGAACCAAGAGGCTGCTTTCTCTCCCACAGTAGCGTCTTTCGATTTGAATCGCTCCCAAGCACTGTTCTCCAACTCCAAATCAGCCTTATGACGATCTTCCAAGGACTTGTTTTGAGAGTAGGCTATGTCGTGACGGCGACAGGAAGAGTCTAGACCATTAATGCCCTTTTGACCGAGAGCTAACCTCTTTTGCAACCGTGTTCCAGGACCACAAAACTGATAACCAGGTAAGTGTAATTCAATGGGAAGTTTATTGATTAGAGTATTTACAATACCACCACCTTGTCGTTCGAAGGTTAGCATAATACTGAGACGCGTACAACATCTTTGTATATAAAAAGGTATCTGTGTGGAGGGCTTTCTCAGTATAGTCATGAAGGTCACCCAGCAAAAATGTGCACTACCTATTGAAAATTTGGATTTTGTGAAAGTGTCGAAAAATAGCAAACACGGCGAACTATTACCCGATTCTTTTCGAGCAATATTTTGCGGCCCAAGTGGATGTGGCAAGACCAATGCCATGCTGAGTTTGTTATTCAATCCGAATGGCGCTAAATTCAAAAATGTCTACGTCTACTCGAAATCATTGTACCAACCCAAATATCAGCTACTTCAAGATGTGTTGGCAAAGGTGAAAGGTATGGGCTACTTCCCCTTCAAAGATAACGATGAAATAATCGACCCGGCTGAAGCTCGAGAACATTCCATATTCATTTTCGACGATGTGGCTTGCGATAAACAAAATAAAATTAGGGAATATTATGCAATGTGTCGGCACAAGTCAATCGATGCCGCCTACCTTTGCCAAACTTACTCGAAAATTCCCAAACAATTGATACGAGACAATTGTAATATCATTGTATTATTCAAGCAGGATGATATGAATTTGAAACACGTCTTTGATGAACATGTCTCACCCGATTTCACCTACGACGAATTCAAGACACTGTGCTCGAAATGTTGGAACGAAAAATTTGGCACTTTGGTCATTGTCAAGGATTTCGATGTGAAAAATGGTCGGTATCGCATGGGTTTCGACAAATATATTTCCTAACATGTGTGCATATCGATCAGTATTCATCATCATGCCGTCAACAAGCCACATGAAAGAGAGTATCGCCGATGTTGAGAGAAAAGTTAAAGTGAAACAATTATCCAAAGCAGTCCGAAAAAAATATTTGGCATTGAAATTGGGCAGATCTGAAGATGATGAGTCATTGAGAAAACTTTTTGCACCCATTACAACACCACTAAAGCAGATTGTTTCATTACAACAACAACAACAACAACAAAAGCCGCCAGTTCAACAAAAACCAATTTTTAAAAAAATTAAAAAAATTGAACCGGTCGTCAAGCAGGAGCCGTCGTCGTCGTCTGTCCCCCATATTTCCGACGATGGCGAAGATGGCAACTCTGAAGATGATACATTTGAAAACGAGGAAACGTCGGCGGCGGAGGCAGCGTCTAAACATCCAGATGAGACGATGGAACCATCTCAAATTATCGATCAGTACACTCAAGCTGTAATAAACAAGGCACCTGGCACAGATGTCATTTATGGTCCAAAATTCAATTTAGAGTTGAATCAATTGACACTTGGCAATATTCCGATAGAATTCAATAGGAAAACCGGTGACATACATGTGGGTGGAAGGAAATTCAAAGGTACTCCTGGACTATATAATTTAATATTTCTCAATGAACCAGAATATCACGACGATGATTTGCAAGCATACATTGCAATTTTAAAGATGAGTGGCGTTCATTTGACATCGAGAAACACGCTCAAATCTTCTACCATATCGAAATATGAGCAAGTCATACGACCTGCTTTCCTGAGAAAGCACTCACAAAAAAATAAGGGTGGCAGTGGTATGTCTCTCACCTATAACACCAAACCCATGGAGTATATATATTGGGATGATGTTAATGAACTGGTCGACAGACTTCGATTACTCATGGCTGCAAAGGCTGCTGGAAATACATCTGTCGACAATGAGATCGTGGCAATAATCGATGAGTTGAAGGAGGCTGGAGTTATCCAATAAATATGAGTGTTTTCACCTGTACTGCATCAGTCTCATTATGAGTATCAACAAGTTCGGTTACTCTGCCAAATCGGCATCAGACGACGGGTCGCAAGGTAATTGTGAGTACTCAGGTATAGTCTTAAACTATACTCACGATGGAAATATTGATGCAGATTTTTTGAAAATAAGTAATGTCAAGATGCCAACAGATGGTGAAGATGTGGCCAATAAGAAATATGTGGATAGCACCTTGGATAACTTGCTCGAACAAATTACACGAGAAGCTTTGGAAAGGGAGAAACTTGCCTCACTTTGTGCACAGCGACAACAAGATATAACAAATGCTATAAATTTGAGAAGTAAGAATATTCGAGAAGCCATGTTACTTATCGATAAACGAATCGCAAATACCGATGAACAACTTGCTGATTTCAAGATGAAAACTACCTCTCAAATGGATAATCTACAGAACGATTCGGTTGCACATACCAATGACATCGATCAATTGATAGATGAACAAACCACCTTGAGTACCTATATAAAAACTATTGCAAAACAATGCAATGAAGGTTATACTCTGACTGAGCAAGTATTGGCTAAACATGAAAAGGATATCATCTCAATGAAAAAGGATACACATTCGAAACTCGCGGCTGTCAACGCTGATATTACCAAAATAAATTCAGCTATACTTGAGGTAAAAGCTGCCATCGATACCTTGATCGAATCGCAAAAAGACACGCCGCAGCCAAAACTTACAGTATAGTATGTGCCATCGGAATGGCAGGACATTCAAATGAGAAAATTCAGCTGGTAAATGAGTTACATCGTCCAGTTCGCAAAAACTTTCCACGCCGTCGCACCATAATTAAGGGTTTGGATGATTTGTGGCAAATGGACCTTGCTGATCTTCAAAATTATGCCAAAATCAACCGAAACTACAAGTACATTTTGGTTGTCATCGATACCTTTTCCAAATACCTATGGGCTGAGCCGATCAAAAGTAAAACGGCTGCTGACGTCACCGATGCGATGCGCGAAATTTTGAAAAAGAGTGGAGGACGATGTCCCAAAAATCTACAGTCAGATTTGGGCAAAGAGTTCTACAATGCAACGTTCCAAAATTTAATGAAGAAACACCAAATCAATCATTATAGTACGTATACTGTGAAAAAAGCAGCTATTGCCGAACGTGTGATTCGAACTTTGAAAGAGAAACTCTTCAAACACTTCAGTTTGAATGGCTCCTACAAATGGTTGGATATTCTACCGCAACTCGTTCGGAATTACAACAATCGCAAACATCGCACCATCAACATGCGACCCTCGGATGTTACGAAAGCCAATGAACAGCACGTTCTCAATACTGCCTATAATTTCATCAAAATTGCTACTGGACGAAGAAAATTCCAAGTCGGTGATATGGTTCGCATTTCCAAGGCCAAACATATTTTCGAAAAAGGTTATGTGCCCAATTGGACGTGTGAGATATTTCGTGTGGCTAAAGTCAAAATTACCAACCCCATTACCTACTTGTTGGAAGATTTGCAGGGACGTCCAATCAGTGGTGCTTTCTACGAAGAAGAATTACAAAAATCAAAAAATCCCGATGTTTATCTGGTGGAGAAAGTGCTTAGAAAGAAGGGCAATAAGGTCTATGTGAAATGGCTGGGTTTGGACAAATCACATAACAGTTGGATTGATGCTTCGAATCGTTTGTAAATGAGAAACTAGCACAAATCTCCAGTTACATGGGGGCCTTTCGAACCACAATCAATAGCCGGATGTGCACTCGATGGTATAAATTCGGCGAAAATTCCAAAAATTTGATCAGTCTAGTAGCAATCATGTCTGAAGATCGAAGTGTTGAGTCATCACCAACTTCTGATTACGATTCGTCTGATCACTTTGATTATGATGCTGAATTGGATCGAGTGTGTCGAATGTATCAAGAAGCCATCAAATGTGAACGTTTCTACATACTCAATTCAGTGTTCAACTTTGGTGCGAATTTATTCAACTTACATTGTGGCCTTAGTCCTGCACGAGGCTTCGAACCTGCAGTGAAGCTGATTTATTCGCTGAATTCCGACTGTCACATGTCATTCAATACCTACGAATGGGGTGTCTTCATCAGTTTGCTGAGCAGATTATCAGATGGTGTACCTGCTGCGGCGATGCTCTCAGATTGCGGAGACACCATCCACATCACGTTGAAGTGCAGCGAAGATACGAAGTTGTGCGTTATTTCCAAAGACATTGAAATGTTTCATTTGTTGGAGAGTGATGTATATGAAATTTTGCAATTGGACACTCTCATCAGTCAAAAATTTAGCATGTTGTCGAAAATGAAATTTTCCGAATATTATCATAATTTTTTGCAAACAGCTTCAAAAATTTCTCAACAGACTGATTCAGCAACAGATATTATATATGCTTTATGTGATTTATGTACTAGTTGTGAAAGCTATTGTATGCGAGAATGCATGTATTTCATTAGAGATAAAGTATTGCTTGATTTTGAGAGAAAGAAATTTCAATAAATATGAAATATATCTTCGTTCGAGTTTCATTTCAGTTGTGACAATGGAGGTGGAAGCAAGAATGTTTGTGACACCTGAATTCAACACCTATGTGGATAGACTCGAAACTTTTCGTAATTGGAAGTCTGAATTTCCAAAAGATAAACTTGCTGATGCCGGATTCATTTATACTGGCAGAGATGATGTAGTTGTGTGTCCAAAGTGTCACATTGAAGGATTTAGATGGGAGGTTGGAGATGACCCTCTGATGGATCATTTCAGATGGCAACCTGATTGTCAATTTTTTGATGATGAAGGAGATTATGTGAGACGAAAAAGACGTCCCGTATATAAAGATAAAGTTAATTTTGAGGCTCGATTGAAGACGTTCGACGATTGGCCTGTATGTATTCGACAAAAACCACATGACCTCGCCGAGGCAGGATTCTTCTATACCGGCAGAAGTGATCGAGTAAAGTGCTTCTACTGTGGCCTCGAGGTGAGAGAGTGGATGCCTGAAGATGAAATTTGGACTCAACATCAAATCTACCATGATAAATGTGAATTTTGGAAACTCAAAAATCCAAATTTTGAACTCAAAAACCTTCAATCTCCACCAACACATTATACTTGTAAAATTTGTTTAGAAAATGAAATGAATGTTGTGTTTATGCCTTGTAAACACTTGGCTTGTTGCGTGGATTGTTCTATTGAATGTGAAACTTGCCCAATATGTAGAACATCTATAGCATCTTTTTTGAGAATTTTTGTATCATAGTAAAAATATGTACATTGACCTTTCGAAAAATAAAAAAAACAAAATACACATTATGGACTTTTATTACAAAAATCACAATATGGGTTTATATTTCAGAAACATATAAGTAATTGATATTCGATTGTGTTCATGTCGTGTGATTCATAATACTGTAATGCCCCCAGGGTAGTGTGTCGTCTGAGTCTTCAGATAAGCAGCGTTTGTCATCGAATGCGCTTAAAGCGATTTTCGTTTGTTCTGTCGAGTAGACATTGTGCTGCCTCGATTGAATTGTACGTTGAGTTTTATGGAGAACCTTCTGTTCACGTAAACATTTAAAGTAATCTTGAAACGTAATTTCATTCCTTACAACATTAAATTTGACGCCTTTTGACTTTTTGACACATTTCGGATTTTGCGTTGGAACATCAACCAAAAAAGAGTACATTTTCGATCTTAGACCAACGAACTCAGTCATTATTTGGCCGTTATTTTCATCCTTCATCAATCCAATTACTTTCTTGTTTTTTAACGGCATGTTATAGATGTTATTTGGAGGGTAATCGCTGGTATCGAATTTATGTATATCCTCCTTGATTGTTTCATACACATCATCGTGGATTATTTCGTAGATGAGAGAATCGGTATCTGTATAAAGAAGCTTACAAGCGTCAATACCGAATTTTGGCAACATATACTGATAATGAAAATCGTATACTACAGTTTTTGAAAGATCCAAAATTGCCATACCTATGTACAAGGGTTTGTCGAAAACTAATTCAGTTTTCTGCATTTCAATAGCCATCAGATGTTCATCGAAAATTGTTCTATTTTTGAAAGTTGGACTTGCAATTAAATTTTTGGCCCCATAACGTCCCTCCCACCGAGAAACTAATTTGACTATTCGGTGCTTCCGTATGTTCTGCATCGTTTTACCGAAAACTGCGTTATTTAAAAGCTTGTATAGATTTTTTTCGAAACTATTGGTTGCCGCAGTCCTAAGCGCGGTATTGAAGTCTATGTAGGGTTTCAACCATGCAGATTGTTTAAATTCCAAAACACGGTGAATTTTAGTTAGAACCAATCCATTTGCCAAGGCCTGTTTCAAATTCCTATAGTGCATAACATATTTTTCCTTATTATACAGAGTGGTCATTAATTTGGCAAGTTTTGACTTTGGAGGCCGTCTATGTTCAGGTGCAAAAGGTAGATCGCGATGTTCATCGTGAAGATGTTCCGGATATGCCAAATCGACTTCCAAAACATAACCGATATCCCCATCATCGGGTACAGTTGTGACATCAATATTCGTGTCAACCCACTTGAATTCACCGTATGGCAAATACTGACACATGGCGTCCCCATATAGGTTATTCACATCATAATACATTACATATTTGGACGCTTTTTTGGCATCGTACCCGGGCATATATTTATTGTTGGCCTTCGAGTAACGATTGCATGCTTGTGAAACACCACCGCGTATACCTTTTTCCCAAAATAGCAGCATATCAACATCTTGTAACGTTTCCAGCCGACATCCTGTATATTTCAACATACAACTCCAAGTATAACCGGGGAGTGTGAAATAATGTGCAGGATCCAGGCCGTACGTTTCATGACTTTTAGTTCGAAATTTTTCAAAAACGTCAGTCAAAAGCATAATGTCAGTTTTCAAATAAAGGTCACTGTATTCACCTAGATTTCGAATATTGAACGCCTTCCATATTGTGAGCGCATGCTCATAATCTTCCTCATCAATCATTGAATCGTTTAATTTATTATAAAAGTGATTGCGAGATGGTAGCTGTATATCATCTAGTTTTTCAATGTGATCAACGTAATCATAAGGAAATATGCCTTTGCGCGTGAGTAATTTGAAGGAATCGTCGTCGTTATCCAAATGTCGGAATTCAGTTTTCAGTGCTTTGAAATCGTCCGGTTGCATGGTTGAAACGAGGGAATCGAGAGAGGCTGCCAAGAATCGCAGCGAGTCGATGAAGCGAAATTTTATATCTGTTTCTTCATCATATTTCGTAAATGAAATGTATTTTTCTTTATTGACCGGTAAAACTGTGAGACGTTTTCGGGTGCTACAACGTGCCAACTTTCTGATTATAAAATGACTATCATATCCACTTAAATTGTGAAACACAACTGGAACTACATAAGTCTTTTTGTAGCCCAAGTTGCATCGCGCATGCGCAAATCCGCGAAATTTTCCTGTAAAGTGATTATGATCTCGATTGATTTTATCTTTGCTGTTGAAAGGTTTTTCGCAAATATGGCAATGTGTGGATGCATCTTTCAAATCTACATGTTCATCCATGGGAATGATAGTCTTTATTTTTGCTTGAATGAATTTCGCTTCATCCTCCATTTGCTTGACAAACCAATCCATACAGTCAGGCCCTCGATAGCTCTTGAAATGAGATAGTGAATCATCGTAGGAGCACTTCAAAAAATATCCCGCGCTGAAAGGTACATGTTTCTGATATCGAGCCGTATTTTTGAAACTCACACCCTCTTTGAATGGTTTTAGGAGAGATTCAAAGTCTGCATAAATAACAAAAGGATTTTTCTCTTTATATGCATGATCTTTGAATTCTATGTATTTGTATGGTGGAAAGGAAATTTTACACTTATTATTATTTTGGCAGTATTCAGAGTGTTTGTTTAAAGTCTCTTGCGAGGTGAAATAATTCAAACAAAAATCGCAAATGAAAACCTTGTGTTCACATTTCGTTACTTGACTCCTCACTAGTCTCGATAAATTTTTTATCCAACAGAAATGATACTTTATTTCAGTTTTATCATCATCAATTTCCATCGGTTCATAGTCATTCACTGTTGGAAAATAAACATTTTGAATCATTAGCAAATTTACATGTCTCTCAAGTTTATTTTTGGTGCATTTTACAACAACCACATTGTATTGATCTTTTTTCAATTCCAACGCGAAAACATTCACAGATATGTTATTGATTTTCTCAAATTTATCAATATCAGATATTCGCATAGGCATATCGATACCCTCCAAATTTAACACCCCCGAATAATCTGGATATGATGAAGTGCGATGAGTATTGATCTTAGCAGGATAAAGGGCGCTAACAATTGCCCAAGCAAAACAAGCATTATCGGAATTTTTAACATTGACGCAAGCCCCTTTTTTCTTTATAGTTTCAGGTAGTTCAATGAAAGATTTTGCCCCATTACCCATTTCTAATTTATTTATATTAACTTCCAAACTCACAATTTCACTGAGTGCCCACCCACTATCACGTTCTTGGAATTCTGAGAGTTTATTGGAAATCACATCGACGACATGTATCGAGAACCATTCCTTCAAGTCAGTCCCCCTATCAATGATAAAGTTTCGGGTATTGAAATATTTGAACTCTTTTTTAATTTGGGCAGCATCTGCATTATTCTTTATGAATACCCCGCAGAAAACAGTATTTGCTTTCAGTGAGGGGTATTGTTTTTTCAAAATATTGTTGATGCGGCTTTTGAAAAGCCAAAAGGCGTCGTCAAAAAATTCATTAACATTTTTATGTTTTAAATTCATAATAGCCCCTGTACGAATACGTCCTGCGAAAATTGAAAATATATCCTCCCACATAACCCTGTCACTACGTTTTTCTCTCAATCTTACACCACCCCCTACATGATTTTCTAAGTGTCGTCTTGTCAGCAGTCTGAAACGTTTGAGATGGCTCAAGTTTGTCTGAAGTTTCGTATAAATACCGTGTGAAGAAACGTCAACATTCCTAATAGCTCGATTGATTAGCGATATATTTTTATTGGCAAGTTTGATCCATCTTTCACGTTCCGCAACGGAGGAGTCCATCAAAATTTCCGCCAGAGCTTTGCGGAAAATTTCAACAACTCCATCGCTTACACTTCCAATATCAGACATTACAGTATTATGAATTTTGGGGCACAAACACTTGAAAATATCAATTACTAACCTCTTTTAGATATCGATGATCTCGAAAAGAATTTTTTGGCCACTGTGTCCTCGGAAAACCAAGCCGTATTTCCCTGGGGTGAATTTCTCCAAGTTTTTCTTGATTACAGCTACACTTCTGTTTGGCAGGAAGACGTTATTCTTTTCCAACAGCACCAACGCAGTCTCTCCAAATTTGGTTGTTACAATTTTTATGCCGCAAATCAAATGGGGCTGATCTTTGGGCAAATCAGATAGCTTGATTGTTTCCCTCGACTCTGAAAGGGTAACTTCTTTAATTTCTGATAGATCCATCTGTAAGTATATTGAACACTTAGAAAAAGCCCTCAAAATAATCAAAAATCTACTTACATTTATTGAAGATGTCTCCTCTGGATAACAAAAACTATTTTCAGCTTGAAGAAACGTCGTAAATTGAAGCCTTTTGTTGTGTGTATGCAATGTGCGCTTCTGAACTGCAAAATCAGAAACGGTACTCGAAGTCACACACACGCTCGTCAACACCAATCTGCACTGCAAAACTTCAAACAGCTTTCAATGTTTTCTTCACCAACAAATGAATAAAACTGAATTATTACTCCAGAGCATGATATTTATGCTAATTGAGAATGACGCTACGCCCACACTCTAGATAATTGAAATATTCATCTCAACGACTGGAAAAACCCATTGTTCATTAATTTTCTTATCGCATTGCATGTAAAAACCAATTTTGTTTATCTATTATTACTTCCTGTCAACACGTCTGGAGCATGCTGATAACGAAATTGAATTTCCTGTTTGTCGCAGAAACTAATTTTGTTTATCTATTATTACTTCCTGTTGTTGCAGAAATTAATTCTTCTTATCTATTCATTATTTCATGTTTCAGTGCCTGCATTCAATTGATATGATTATCTCAATTCATTACCGTTTGGAAAAACCCATCTCGCAATATTTCATTCGAATGAATTGTTTTCAATCTCATTGTCAACAGACTAAGAACAGTTGTGCTCCAATCCTCGTTGAAACAAGTGTGTGTGTGTTTACATAATGGAGAATTGCGATAATAATTCCAAATTTTGGGAGTATATCTCCCAGAAGATTAATAGATATACTCCACCGCAGAATTTGTGGAACTATTTAATGGAAAAGTATGTGTGTGTGTTGTGAAATGTGTATCGTTTTAAAGTAATGTTGATTTTTCAGTGGTTTGGATCTCTCTGATATGCCTGAAGACATTGAAGTGCCAAAAGAGATTTTCCAACAGGTGATTGACAGGCAAATCACTAGTTCATCCGATTTTCAACGGTGTGATGCGTCCACATCTAATTTTCCGTAAGTTTTCACGAATATTTCATTATTATATCAACTTATTCTTTAAATATTTTAGCTGTTCTGAAACAAGTCCGGCTCCGCCAACATTATTACCTCTCAATACTCCGGAATACTCTATAGAATGCAAATATTGCAGAAAAATTTTTTGCTTCTGTGATTGGAGTATTGAATGGCACAGGGCACATCGGACGGATATTTTAACCTGTGATGAAGTTATGGAGAACACTCCCGATGGTGTGCCGACGCTTGAAAATTCGTAAGTCCTATTAGATTTTCTATTTTTCCCAAAAATTGACTTGATTTTGATGTTGTGTGTTAACAAAAACATTTCTCTTTGTTACAGTGTTACGAATAATGAAGTGATGATGCTAACTCCCGATGCTGTGCCGACGCTTGAAAATTCGTAAGTTTCATTGAATTTTCTATTTTTCCCACATAAAATTGACTTGATTTTGATGTTGTGTGTTAACAAAAACATTTTTCTTTGTTACAGTGTTACGAATAATGAAGTGATGATGCTAACTCCCGATGCTGTGCCAACGTTTGAAAATTCGTAAGTTCCATTGAATTTTCTATTTTTCCCACAAAAAATTCACTTGATTTTGATGTGTGTGTGTAAACCATTTTTCTTTGTTACAGTGTTACGATGTCTGCACACCTCAAGTACATGAAGGCGGTCCCGGAGGCCTTCACTCCAACTAAAGGATCGTCACAATCTGCAGGTTTTGACTTGAGGAGTATTCAAGATATCACTATTCCTGCAAGGGGGAGAGCTATCATCGATACAGGATTGAGAATTCAACTGCCTGAGGGGTGTTATGGCAGAGTTGCCCCAAGATCGGGATTAGCTATAAATCATTTTATTGATGTTGGTGCTGGAGTTATTGATAGAGATTATAGGGGTATATTGAAAGTTATTTTGTTCAATCACTCTGAAAATAGCTTTAATGTTAGG
The DNA here is from genome assembly GCA_032362365.1 of Zygogramma bicolorata. NCBI lineage: Eukaryota > Metazoa > Arthropoda > Insecta > Coleoptera > Chrysomelidae > Zygogramma > Zygogramma bicolorata. The sequence goes on along the minus strand of JAVJAQ010004178.1, from coordinate 427,323 downwards.
GTAGGTGATCGGGTAGCACAACTTATTTGTGAAAAAATCTGCTACCCCGATCTAGTCGAAGTTTTTGCAATGTCTTCTACAGATAGGGGTAGCGGAGGATTTGGATCGACCGGCATTAATTGACTGATTTTATATACCTGTTTTAATAAATTTTTTAATAAAGTATTCAATTTCTGGTTTTATGTCATGTGTTTCATTTTTATGATTGAAATATATTGGTTCGGCTCTGGGTTTCAGCAATTTTTTCATCAAAGGTCTCCTCGAACGCAGTACCTTTGATGGAAAAATGTTGAAATTCAGAGCGAGGTGTACTAAGTCTCCAGCGGAGACGCCATATTTGTTTTTTCTTTAATTACCAATCACAGAGCTCCAGCGGAGACGTCATATTTTGTTTTTTCACATAACAGCCAATGGCAGAGCTCCAGCGGAGACGCCTTGTTTTTTCAGCCAACCAATGGTGGAGCGTCACAGCAATGACCAATAGCAGACACTAGCCTTGCTTTTTTTCAGCCAATGGTGGAGCGTCACAGCAATGACCAATAGCAGACACTAGCCTTGCTTTTTTTCAGCTATATCACTATATTCACCTAGATTTCGAATATTGAACGCCTTCCATATTGTGAGCGCATGCTCATAATCTTCCTCATCAATCATTGAATCGTTTAATTTATTATAAAAGTGATTGCGAGATGGTAGCTGTATATCATCTAGTTTTTCAATGTGATCAACGTAATCATAAGGAAATATGCCTTTGCGCGTGAGTAATTTGAAGGAATCGTCGTTATCCAAATGTCGGAATTCAGTTTTCAGTGCTTTGAAATCGTCCGGTTGCATGGTTGAAACGAGGGAATCGAGAGAGGCTGCCAAGAATCGCAGCGAGTCGATGAAGCGAAATTTTATATCTGTTTCTTCATCATATTTCGTAAATGAAATGTATTTTTCTTTATTGACCGGTAAAACTGTGAGACGTTTTCGGGTGCTACAACGTGCCAACTTTCTGATTATAAAATGACTATCATATCCACTTAAATTGTGAAACACAACTGGAACTACATAAGTCTTTTTGTAGCCCAAGTTGCATCGCGCATGCGCAAATCCGCGAAATTTTCCTGTAAAGTGATTATGATCTCGATTGATTTTATCTTTGCTGTTGAAAGGTTTTTCGCAAATATGGCAATGTGTGGATGCATCTTTCAAATCTACATGTTCATCCATGGGAATGATAGTCTTTATTTTTGCTTGAATGAATTTCGCTTCATCCTCCATTTGCTTGACAAACCAATCCATACAGTCAGGCCCTCGATAGCTCTTGAAATGAGATAGTGAATCATCATAGGAGCACTTCAAAAAATATCCCGCGCTGAAAGGTACATGTTTCTGATATCGAGCCGTATTTTTGAAACTCACACCCTCTTTGAATGGTTTTAGGAGAGATTCAAAGTCTGCATAAATAACAAAAGGATTTTTCTCTTTATATAAATGATCTTTGAATTCTATGTGTTTGTATGGCGGAAAGGAAATTTTACACTTATTATTATTTTGGCAGTATTCAGAGTGTTTGTTTAAAGTCTCTTGCGAGGTGAAATAATTCAAACAAAAATCGCAAATGAAAACCTTGTGTTCACATTTCGTTACTTGACTCCTCACTAGTCTCGATAAATTTTTTATCCAACAGAAATGATACTTTATTTCAGTTTTATCATCATCAATTTCCATCGGTTCATAGTCATTCACTGTTGGAAAATATACATTTTGAATCATTAGCAAATTTACGTGTCTCTCAAGTTTATTTTTGGTACATTTTACAACAACCACATTGTATTGATCTTTTTTCAATTCCAACGCGAAAACATTCACAGATATGTTATTGATTTTCTCAAATTTATCAATATCAGATATTCGCATAGGCATATCGATACCCTCCAAATTTAACACCCCCGAATAATCTGGATATGATGAAGTGCGATGAGTATTGATCTTAGCAGGATAAAGGGCGCTAACAATTGCCCAAGCAAAACAAGCATTATCGGAATTTTTAACATTGACGCAAGCCCCTTTTTTCTTTATAGTTTCAGGTAGTTCAATGAAAGATTTTGCCCCATTACCCATTTCCAATTTATTTATATTAACTTCCAAACTCACAATTTCACTGAGTGCCCACCCACTATCACGTTCTTGGAATTCTGAGAGTTTATTGGAAATCACATCGACGACATGTATCGAGAACCATTCCTTCAAGTCAGTCCCCCTATCAATGATAAAGTTTCGGGTATTGAAATATTTGAACTCTTTTTTAATTTGGGCAGCATCTGCATTATTCTTTATGAATACCCCGCAGAAAACAGTATTTGCTTTCAGTGAGGGGTATTGTTTTTTCAAAATATTGTTGATGCGGCTTTTGAAAAGCCAAAAGGCGTCGTCAAAAAATTCATTAACATTTTTATGTTTTAAATTCATAATAGCCCCTGTACGAATACGTCCTGCGAAAATTGAAAATATATCCTCCCACATAACCCTGTCACTACGTTTTTCTCTCAATCTTACACCACCCCCTACATGATTTTCTAAGTGTCGTCTTGTCAGCAGTCTGAAACGTTTGAGATGGCTCAAGTTTGTCTGAAGTTTCGTATAAATACCGTGTGATGAAACGTCAACATTCCTAATAGCTCGATTGATTAGCGATATATTTTTATTGGCAAGTTTGATCCATCTTTCACGTTCCGCAACGGAGGAGTCCATCAAAATTTCCGCCAGAGCTTTGCGGAAAATTTCAACAACTCCATCGCTTACACTTCCAATATCAGACATTACAGTATTATGAATTTTGGGGCACAAACACTTGAAAATATCAATTACTAACCTCTTTTAGATATCGATGATTTCGAAAAGAATTTTTTGACCACTGTGTCCTCGGAAAACCAAGCCGTATTTCCCTGGGGTGAATTTCTCCAAGTTTTTCTTGATTACAGCTACACTTCTGTTTGGCAGGAAGACGTTATTCTTTTCCAACAGCACCAACGCAGTCTCTCCAAATTTGGTTGTTACAATTTTTATGCCGCAAATCAAATGGGGCTGATCTTTGGGCAAATCAGATAGCTTGATTGTTTCCCTCGACTCTGAAAGGGTAACTTCTTTAATTTCTGATAGATCCATCTGTAAGTATATTGAACACTTAGAAAAAGCCCTCAAAATAATCAAAAATCTACTTACATTTATTGAAGATGTCTCCTCTGGATAACAAAAACTATTTTCAGCTTGAAGAAACGTCGTAAATTGAAGCCTTTTGTTGTGTGTATGCAATGTGCGCTTCTGAACTGCAAAATCAGAAACGGTACTCGAAGTCACACACACGCTCGTCAACACCAATCTGCACTGCAAAACTTCAAACAGCTTTCAATGTTTTCTTCACCAACAAATGAATAAAACTGAATTATTACTCCAGAGCATGATATTTATGCTAATTGAGAATGACGCTACGCCCACACTCTAGATAATTGAAATATTCATCTCAACGACTGGAAAAACCCATTGTTCATTAATTTTCTTATCGCATTGCATGTAAAAACCAATTTTGTTTATCTATTATTACTTCCTGTCAACACGTCTGGAGCGAGCTGATAACGAAATTGAATTTCCTGTTTGTCGCAGAAACTAATTTTGTTTATCTATTATTACTTCCTGTTGTTGCAGAAATTAATTCTTCTTATCTATTCATTATTTCATGTTTCAGTGCCTGCATTCAATTGATATGATTATCTCAATTCATTACCGTTTGGAAAAACCCATTTCGCAATATTTCATTCGAATGAATTGTTTTCAATCTCATTGTCAACAGACTAAGAACAGTTGTGCTCCAATCCTCGTTGAAACAAGTGTGTGTTTACATAATGGAGAATTGCGACAATAATTCCAAATTTTGGGAGTATATCTCCCAGAAGATTAATAGATATACTCCACCGCAGAATTTGTGGAACTATTTAATGGAAAAGTATGTGTGTGTGTTGTGAAATGTGTATCGTTTTAAAGTAATGTTGATTTTTCAGTGGTTTGGATCTCTCTGATATGCCTGAAGACATTGAAGTGCCAAAAGAGATTTTCCAACAGGTGATTGACAGGCAAATCACTAGTTCATCCGATTTCCAACGTTGTGATGCGTCCACATCTGATTTTCCGTAAGTTTTCACGAATATTCCATTATTATATCAACTTATTCTTCAAATATTTTAGCTGTTCTGAAACAAGTCCGGCTCCGCCAACATTATTACCTCTCAATACTCCGGAATACTCTATAGAATGCAAATATTGCAGAAAAATTTTTTTAAACCATTTTTCTTTGTTACAGTGTTACGATGTCTGCACACCTCAAGTACATGAAGGCGGTCCCGGAGGCCTTCACTCCAACTAAAGGATCGTCACAATCTGCAGGTTTTGACTTGAGGAGTATTCAAGATATCACTATTCCTGCAAGGGGGAGAGCTATCATCGATACAGGATTGAGAATTCAACTGCCTGAGGGGTGTTATGGCAGAGTTGCCCCAAGATCGGGATTAGCTATAAATCATTTTATTGATGTTGGTGCTGGAGTTATTGATAGAGATTATAGGGGTATATTGAAAGTTATTTTGTTCAATCACTCTGAAAATAGCTTTAATGTTAGGGTAGGTGATCGGGTAGCACAACTTATTTGTGAAAAAATCTGCTACCCCGATCTAGTCGAAGTTTTTGCAATGTCTTCTACAGATAGGGGTAGCGGAGGATTTGGATCGACCGGCATTAATTGACTGATTTTATATACCTGTTTTAATAAATTTTTTAATAAAGTATTCAATTTCTGGTTTTATGTCATGTGTTTCATTTTTATGATTGAAATATATTGGTTCGGCTCTGGGTTTCAGCAATTTTTTCATCAAAGGTCTCCTCGAACGCAGTACCTTTGATGGAAAAATGTTGAAATTCAGAGCGAGGTGTACTAAGTCTCCAGCGGAGACGCCATATTTGTTTTTTCTTAAATTACCAATCACAGAGCTCCAGCGGAGACGTCATATTTTGTTTTTTCACATAACAGCCAATGGCAGAGCTCCAGCGGAGACGCCTTGTTTTTTCAGCCAACCAATGGTGGAGCGTCACAGCAATGACCAATAGCAGACACTAGCCTTGCTTTTTTTCAGCCAATGGTGGAGCGTCACAGCAATGACCAATAGCAGACACTAGCCTTGCTTTTTTTCAGCCAATGGTGGAGCGTCACAGCAATGACCAATAGCAGACACTAGCCTTGCTTTTTTTCAGCCAATGGTGGAGCGTTTGCAGAGACGCCATATTTGTTTTTTCACATAACAACCAATGGTGGAGCGTCACAGCAATGGCCAATAGCAGACACTAGCCTTGCTTTTTTCAGCCAATGGTGGAGCGTTTGCAGAGACGCCATACTTGTTTTTTCACATAACAACCAATCCCAGAGCTCCAGCGGAGACGCCATACTTGTTTTTTCACATAACAACCAATGGCAGAGCTCCAGCGGAGACGCCATACTTGTTTTTTCACATAACAACCAATCACAGAGCTACAGCGGAGACGCCATACTTGTTTTTTCACATAACAACCAATGACAGAGGGCCTTCTCGAGGTACGACACACGTAGGTCACCCCCCACACCTCCAGACTGTGCCAAAAAGGCACCATTTTTTCACAACACTCATTTCTGCTTGCCATCATCCCTCCCCCCACCTGTTTGACGAAGAACTGCACCCCCATCGACTGCTAAGGCCCCATGGACAGCTCAGGCCATCGAGTGGCTCAAACCTCCCTTTGATTGTCGAACCGCTATTGTATCTCTACTACAGAAAGCAAACATGACAGACAAATAATTGCAGTGCCATCAGACGGTTGCTAGGCCTCCGGTATGAGGACACAACCAGGTTTTCTTTGGTTTGTGCTTCAAAATGTGGTCATCCAGTGCATATCAGCTAGATGTACTACATCTACATCTTGTGATATATTCGGACGATCTGCTTGATTTAATTGAGAACTTCAAAGGTCCCAGCCACCGAATGATATGGTAATTATTTCATAACATATAATATTGTGCATGCAACAACATATCTGAAAGATCCTGTGAATGAATATTGAGATAACAATACATTTTCAACATGCTTTCTGGGAACCTCATGTAAGAAATTTGGTGGTAAACGAATACTATATTCCAAATGTTCTCATTGGTTAGACAAAGAATGTATGGGCATGGAAGGGAGAAACCTAAAAAAAATTAGGGCTCTAACTGCATGGTATAATTTATCCTTTGAATAGATAATTACCACGGAATGAACGTAAGCTATATCTACGTCCAGTGAAAATCACAAATTTTTCAAGATACAGAACTTAAGGTCAGCGTTCACTTGGGCTTGACAAACTAATCCGGCGACGGCGCTACGATATATTATAATGAATATTTATCTCATATATAAACCCATTTTACAGTTTGTCTTCGTCATCCTTGTTTTCATCGATATATCTGGCATCAAAACTAATTTCCATCTAAATGTTGAGCTAATGCTGAATTTATGTTGAACTGTGTTGCCGAATCGTTAGTTATCCCTACTTCTTTGATGGTCTCTTAGACCGTTCAGACAAGGACGCAATATACTATCATTTGGCAACGCCTGTCTGTATTTGGAACAAGGGTGAATTTATGACCGGTCGAACTAATGGAAGAAAGTGAGACGGTGTGCTTGAATGATGTTTGATAATGACAAGGATAGATTTGCTGAATATTTTTTATGACTTATTTATTGGAGTGCAGGTACCTATATTATGTTTCAACCCAAAATGTACAAGGAATAACTTTCTAGGTGCATACAAGTTTCAGTGGATACGTTTATAAAGAGGGTAATAGGTAATAGTTGATAGGATAAAAACCCGATCGAACATATTTTTATACATGCAATGTAAACAAGATAGTCGTCCCAACTATATAGAAAATTTCAGTTGACAAGATTATAATAATAATAATATTGCTTTTATTGATAAGAGAAAAACATACACAAAAAAAAGATCATAATATAAGCTCCTATCAAACGGCAGGATTCAATTTCTGACCATGCCACAAAAAAAATCGCGGGCAACAGTTTTTCGTGAGAAACTTGTCTTTTGTGAAAACTCTGAATTTATATTGGAAGAATTTATGATGATTGATTGTGATGAAGTAGTTATATAATAATAATAATATTATTTATTTTCCTTTGGACAATACTAAATTGTATAGGAATAGTCAGAAAGTTTTCTAGAAAGTAGGTATAAAATATATCACTATAAAAATTGTGTTAAGAAAGGTAAAAAGAACATTCACATAAGACTAAGTCAAAGATAAAAAGTGTTTAACATCATAAAAACAATTTTCAATCAGGAATGATTTTAGGCGGTCTCTGAATAAGGGAGCAGGTGTGCAGTCTCGGATGTCACTGGGTAAAGCATTGAAAATTTTTGGCCCTATCATATTGGGTGAATTTGAACATAATTTGGTTCTGCTAAAGGGTGTTTCAAATTCATTTTTCTGTCTGGTATTGACTTGATGAATATCCGATCTCAAAGCAAATCTCGATCTATTTTTAAAAACATATAAGCATATTTCAAGTATAAATAGTGATGGTAATGTTAAGATTTCATTGTTTTTGAATATATTATAACATGAATCTCTGATTTTCAATCCAATCATACTTCTAATCACTCTCTTTTGGGCAATGAAAACATCATTGGCTAATGAAGATATACCCCAGAAACAGATTCCATAACGGAGTCTACTGTCTACCTGGGCATAATAGAGTTTTTGCAGCATGTCGTAACTAAGGGTACTTCTGAGGTTTCGTAACTGAAAAGATATGGAATTCAGCTGAGATATCAGATGTTCACAATGATTTTTCCAGGTGAGACATTCATCGATGTATAAACCTAGGAATTTGACACATTTTTCATTGGTTCTGAGATCATGGAAGACAAGATCTTCACATTGTTTCTGTTTGTTATGAAACCTAATAACCTGTGTTTTTTCTTTATTCATATAAAGAAAGTTTGTTGAGAACCAGTCTTCCATTTCACTCACAGTTACTTCACATTTTTTGGTCAATATGTCATTGTGTTTCGATGATAGAATCAGGGACGTATCATCAGCATATAGAGTAACAGCAGCAGGAATATTCAATTGATCAATATCATTAACATAGAGCAAAAATAAAACCGGTCCCAGAACTGATCCCTGTGGAACCCCATTATCACATGATCTCTGTTGAGATATGTACGAAGGGAATGAAGTAGATGTTTACGCTCCATTATAATATATGTGATCAGATAGGTTTCCGCGGTCAGTTGTATGTTGTCGTTGAGATCGGGTTGAACCGCATCTGGATCGACGTTTCGGTCGATTTTGGAGCCATTTTCAAGGAGTTGATATGACTTCACTGATGTGAGATTTCAATTCATCACTCCTCAGCTGTTGTCACAGGAAAAAGATTTGTGACATCAGGAGCAGCCCCCTCCCCAATAGTATAAAGAATTGGGAGAAAATTTCGTTATATTTTGATTACATACGTTGTTGCTAGAAAAACACTGCGAAAACTGGAACGTTAACTTGCGAAAAAAAATGTGTTTTTCATGATAGGTGCGAACCATAAAATAAACTATATCCCTTCATGGGCATGAAGGACTACACTGTTATGTAGTGCGAAATTAGGCAATGAAAGCACAACAATGTTTTGTTTGAAAGTCATTTTTGGTAGTGCATTCATTATGCCTTTTAGTTTTTTGGATGGTTAACCTACCACAATGAAGAAAAAAATAGGAATTATTATTGGAATCTATACGTAATGGTATATGAAATCTTCGATAGATTTTTTTAAGTATTTATGAATATGTTTTGAAAATGGAAACGGATTCGGTTTGGGCTCGGAAACGTTACCGAAGTTAAGTATTTTCATATACTTTATACTAGATTCTGCCGCCGACTTTGTCCGTGTAGAAGTCGAACCGAACTGTTAGTCAGCGCACGCCGGTGGAGATTCACATCTCGCATGCTATTCTCCAACTTGTTTTACATATAATATTTGAGTTATTGAATTTTCGTTCAATCATACTGAAAAATAGCATATATTAATCTCTAATTTCCGAAGATTACTCTTCAAACAAAAAAGTAATAGACGTCACCTCTTTATAATAGTAGCATAGATTAGTTCTTGTATTTTCGTGAAAGGCAAATTCACATTATATGAGAAGTTGACTGATAGGAAGTGTTTCATTTACAAGTAACTATTTTCATTTAACGCAGCAACTTTTCGGAGTAGATTAGGAATATATTATTATATAGACTCTATCAATTTCTAATTTTTAATTACATGAGAGTTGCATACGCTATTTTATCTACACCCGATAAATAGTTAAGAACTACAAATGTTATATTTATATTTGTATTGTACGCAATGATACTAATTGAACGAATTTCTTTGAAAAATTCTACAAAATTGTAATTAATGGTATTATTTCGAGAAACAAAACAGTGACAAATGAAGAGAAGATCAAAAATTTAAAAAAACAGACCAGAATCGAACCCATGTCTCTTCCAACTAGCTAACATAATCTCAGCGCCTTAGACCGCTCGCCTACGGAGAGCTCAGAAATTAGTTTGAAAAAATAAAATAATAAATCATGCATTTGACAAATGCGAAATTTAATCATTCTAACTATATTTCTGCCGGTAAAGGTGTCGAAGGTGATTCTCCCATATCGCTGGTATCAGACATTTTGTTATGACTATCGAAGTTTGGCTATAATTCAGATTGATGTGAAATTCACTGAATAATTTAGCATTGTGATTTCCATAAACGAATAAGACACAAGAGACCGAGAGTCATGCTATACAGTTAGAAAACCATTGAACTTTTTACGGTTCAATTTGTTCAGTAGGTAGGTACGTAGGTACTGTCACGGGATGTTCAAATGCTACCAGCTTGAATACCCAGAAAACTAAGAAGAAAAAAATACTCATTCAATGCACCTATAACTCTGAAAATATTCTCGAAGGAAACGCTTCGGCCCCAAGAAATTGTATCAATTACAATTTTTTTCATTCCATTTTTCGATGTTTCGATCAGTTTCATTTTTATTTTATACTAAATGGCATCAAAATCATTGTTGTTTTTTCTATCATGTTTGATATCATATCTAGAAATGTGTTTCTTTCCCAAGAAAACCAATACCTACATATTATACCCATTATCGATAAAGGGCAAACCTCACTCGTTGTAAACAACTACGCCAATGTCTAAGCCAGCCATGTGGATGGAAGCAATAATAAATAGACCTCCCTTCAGCGTGTTACCGTAATCGAAACTGCTTTCCGAAACCTCATGCCTCATCACCATCTGTCCGTTAGGGGCTGAACTAAAAATGTCGGTGAGTTTCGACGTATTTCATGAAACTGGTTCAAATAGTGGTGAAATGCCGCCAAATTCTTAATTCTAATTGCATTTTGCAAGGAAGCATTCTAACAATTTGATTTTTTCAGAATATACGTAACTTTCACAGGGCTTTCGGATGAAATAATAGAAATGCATCGTTTCCGAATTAATTTCGAAAATACAAATTTTTTTTTTTGGAAATTTTGAAAAAAGATAAAAAAATTTATATTCATTCCAAAATTCAACATTTTTTCAATAAGTGTGCCAAATTTGAACTCAAGATGTCTAATGGTTTCCAAATGCAATTGGAAATGAACATGGAAGCCACTGATCGCCCGCCTTAATTCAAAATTACAGAGGCTCAAATAATTTTTTTGGTCAATAATGCGTTCATACGCTCAAGTTTCACCTATGTACACCCCAGCCTGCAATAATTTCTGTCGACCTGCAAAGTTTATTCGCCATAGAAAGTTTATTTTGTCATTTTAGAGAAAACGAGGGTGAGGGGTGGAACTTTTCTAGTCGAGGGTTTATACGGTTATGCTTCACCTCTGTATTCTCCTACCAGCAAGAATTTCTGCCGACTGCAAGGTTTATTCGCCATAAAAAGTTTATTTTCTCATTTCCGAGAAAACGAGGGGTGAGGGGTGGAACTTTTTTGTGTCAAAAATGCGTTTATACGGTCATATTTCACCTCTGTGAGAATTTCAGCCGACCTGCAAGGTTTATTCGCCTTGGAAAGTTTCTTCTCTCATTTCAGTTTGCTGCCCTGCAGACCTGCAAAATAGAATCTTCCAACATATGGTTACAGGAAAGTGCTGAAATCACGCATGTTGAATATTTTTAGATGTTCGTGCGTTGTTTGCAATAGGCTCATTCATATTTGTTCACACGTTCTCGGTAGTGTAGAGGTTAGCACATGCGCCTTTCAAGTGGAAGACCGGGGTTCAATTCCCCGCCGGGCTACCATGCTGGGTAATCGCATGTTAAAAGGTAAGACCACGTTGATCTGCTGCTCGCACAAGTTTCGACTTCTGAGGGTTGACGTTCGTCAGCTGGTTAACGGAAACGATCAATTTTAGAACGATAACAATAAAAAATAAGGTAATCTCTGAATGACGTGAATTTCACAACTTGCGAGGGCACACCTATGTGACCGAACTCGCCCGAACAATTGAAATAAGTGAAAACTAAGACCAACATAGGCCGAGTTTATAAAGTCGGGCACTATCCTCAATAGAGACTTGAAGTGCTGCCAAGAACGTTATAGTACAAATTGGCAGCTGTGCATGCGTAGTTTTTCATTTTTCACGTTCACGTCGAGAACTTGTTCACTGGCCTTACGATTCTTGCGGGCGCTCATGGATAAGTTGAAGATCGACATGTGTAATCCGAAGAATACACGAATCACACCGATGAGTTGCGAATGACCAAATTTTAAAACTTCATTTGGAAAGGAAGGTATATGGCCACATTCGCCTATCAAGATCCGAAGAGATGTACCCTAATTCAGATCAACATGATCTAAATTACAGGAAAAAGTGTCAGTATTAGAACTCTGAGAGAGTATTGGAAATTTGGTGAAAAAACATTCAGCTATAAAGTTGTGTGTGTGAATTTCACTAGAATATTGAAAAATATTCCAAATAGAAGAAGAATAGGACTAGATGAAATTATGGTGCAGAAAACTTTCAGTAGACAATATTCTCCGCAAGTTTTCGGGAATTGAATATTATGGCACATTGAAAAAAAAACAGTACCTACAAGATATATTTCAGAAATCTCGATGGTGCATCATTAGTATTCTTCTATAACAGTTGTCAATTACAAATCATTACAATATTCAATATTGAAAGTTATTCAAGATTCATCAGAATAGAACTGAATATAAGGGTTTGGAAAGTCCACATAATTTGGGTAGAATTGGATTATCTGAATCGTAAATCTCAATGAAGTTTTATTTCATTGCTCGGCTGAATCGCTATTCAATCCACAGTACCTTCCGCATAGTAAAACGCAGAATGGTAAAACTGGAAAATTAATCGAAAGATCAGGATACCTAGTGTTGCAAAGCTCACGTGTTTTCATTGAAATAAAATCATATAACATAAGTGGTAAGACAAAGTAATTTTCGCCTCATCTCCAGGTGAGGCTAAACTGGCCTAGCGTATTTCGGAGTTTTTGGGAACATATGCTTTGGCGGTTATGCCTATGTCGTCCAGGGCTTCCGGGCGAAGGGAAACGGTGACCCCCATACGTCCGCCCATGTCCGTAATCGAAACGGCCATCGACAGGCTGAAGCCTGCAGGAGTGTTCATCGCAGACTTGTTTACGTTGACCCAAAACTGTTTTTATCGCGCATTGTGCATTGTGGTAGGTTACAAACCCAAAAAACTACGGAACATATTTTTAATTCATTTCAGAAAATACAACTCCCATCATAATGAAACATATATCTGTTTCTGCGGAAACTATGTGACCTCAAATTATAACATTTGAATAAAAACTGCATCTCCATTATAACTATTCATTGATTTCTTACTAATCGATGTGAGATAATCTTCATAGTATCACTATGAATCAGCAAATATCTTTATCTAGTTATATAAGGTGTTGATGTTGGTATCTTCCTTGATGAAACATTGGGTTGTGCAATGCACAAGGATCTCCTGTGTATTCAAATCATGTCTGAAATGGCTTTGGAATTTTATCTACCGATAACATTACAATAATAATTTACTTTTTTCAAGTTTTCACACTAGAGCCTGACAAGGCATCATTCTCTGGGCTGGTAGTATTCTAAATGAAATAAAAAAATGCAATTCGTATCTACGATAAGAATGTATTTTCATTTTCACATCCACATTACTTTTAAGAAGTAGGTACCCATAATTAATGCAACGGAAATGCTATGGATTTAACCTATGCCTATGTCTCATAGAGGGGCACTTTATTCTTGAATCAAATTGTTTCAATTCTTCAACAGCAGCTCTCAATCAGAATTTCAATAAACAACTCGTACAAAAATTCTGTGATATTGAGCCATATAATAGATTACTTCAGAACAAATTCAAATGTTTCAAAAGATACTATAGATATTTGTATCAAACTCTATTTCATGAGTAGCTGGTACATTGTTATTATTAGATTAACCATTACACCCCAGGAGATTATATATTTGTGTGTTATATAATTGTTCCCGCAAATGACTATCGAATTCAGCAAGGAATATTGTGACTAACTAAAAGACTATAAAAGATACACAATGATCAACATAGAACAATTCAGTATCAAAATCAGCTCAGTAAAATGATTTTAGAACTTATGTAAAGTCATTCTGCTACTCCTGATAACATTCCATGTTGCAAACACTGATATTTGGACGGAATTTTAATTTTTGCAATCCTCAAATATGTCCAGTACATTCCTACACAGTAGTCGATGGAAACATCTTCACTGTGCCCTTGGTATCTTATCTGATAACACTTGTTCACACAAAAAAAAATGTTAACTCATCACTGCCATTGCAAATTTTCACTCTTCCGCCAAGCCAGTATTTGTTGTCGGAGTACTAGTCAGGGACATATGATGATGGTTTCATCATGATATTTTGCACCTCTTCTCTTTTGTCTAGGTATATATAGATTTCAAGGCTCAGTTTACCTCAAATATAGGAAATAATCTTCAATCATCAAATATTTCAATTCACCCTGATGAAAGGCACGATGCTTAAATAGGAAACACTCGACAATTTTGTTTACGTCTTTACGTACCTGGCCGAAAGACAATTTTGTTCTCTTACAAAAGGATGCATATTATTAGATGAAGCACATTGGCAACGATCACACTCGATCATCGAAAAAAAAAACAACAATAAACATATTAGTTTACGTTTTGTTTGTTTTATGGCGAAAGTCTGCGAAACTTTGCTAATGGAATACTGCGAATATGTTCCGTGATCACACAGAACCATAAATTCCGGAATTTCGTATCCGAGTAACAATCGGGTCCATGTGAATCGCCAATTTTGTCCGATGTCGGATCTGTCTGAACCCACCTTTAGGCGAAGCGTGTGAAACCGCAGTTGTTTACGTACACACACACACACACACACGTGCAAACGCAAGAGCTTTTCCGAGAAACGCAACTAGAAGATCATACCTAGCGCCGTCTGTCGCTTCGGAGGAGATCGGAAACGATCGGGCGGCATCGTAGAACCGCACCTATTTCAAGGTGGAATGTTGGGTGGAATATTGATTTAAGCAGGGCTGTTCCAGTCAGTACTTTAGTACTAGATTCAGTACTATTTAAAGGTATTCAATACCAAAGTACTTTATGATGAAAACTAGTACTATTTCAGTTCTGAGATTGAGTTCAATGTTTCCGTCACAAAATCTCCAAATCGGTGTAGAGACTAAAGAAAGAGACAAATCAAGTCTACTAAATAGATATAGAAGAGAAAGAATATGGAGAAGAAGAGGGTCTAAGGTGTCAAAGTCACATGGTCTTGTTCTAACTATTCTGTTGTTCTGTGACTGCTTTGTCAAAAGTTAAAACTGTTGAAAGTTGTGGTTTGACTTGACAACTTCCAGATTCCTATCCCAAGAAATCTTGGAAATGTACTATTATTACAAATGAAGTTTTCACTTTATCATCTCAAATTTTGTATTTTGATCAACTTTTCTGTGAATTTGGTTTTCTCGTTCATTTTGTAATTACTCAAATATTATTTTTGGGAAATTTCAAATTGTAATGTCAAGTTTTCTATCTTGGTGATTTTTTTTGAATAAAAAACTACCTCTGCCTCTTTGCCAGTACCCAGTACCTAACTGGATTAACGAAAAATTGAAGAAAAATAAAATCCAGTACTAAATTCTCAATTCTAGTACTTTTTCGAAATGAAATCCGGTACTATTTTTTATCGGGCAGGAACAGCACTGGATTTAAGCTTGGACAGAAACCGTAGCGTAGCGGACAGTGCGACTGTCTCTCGCTTCAGGCGGCGTTCATGACACATGCTGACGGTACGTTGAGGCAATGCTGTCATATTCCTCAGACGGCTATGACCAACGAGGTGGATGCATAGTAGCGCGGGGTGAATAGGAAGATCAAGCTAACGTTTCGATTGCAAGCAGGCGACGATCATCATTTTGGTTCGAGAACTCGTACGATATAAGCCGCTAGCGATTTGAACAACAGTGTTGTGTGTACGCCATCAGACAGAAAAATTTAAAAACCTCTCCCCCCCCCGCTCATGTTCGGGAGTGTTTTTTTCGCGACGGCTCACATACAGGTTGAGATATATCCATGCGCTGTGTTGATCTTTTTTCCAATGGTGCACCTTTTCGGCATATACAACGTATGCCTCCATTCAAGTTGGAGTGGGCGAAGGTTTCAGCTCATACAGGTTGAGTTTTTCCAAACTTATACAGTGTGCGTCAAAATTTTTCCATCAAACTGAAGTGTGTACGAGTTGTTGGCTCATACAGGGTGAACCTACATAACGTCGTATCAGCATATACAGTGTGCGTCAAAATTGATTGATTTCCTTTCGAGCATATATACAGTGTGTCAAGATGTGTAACGGTTGAAAGCAGCCCTAAGATTGATTAATGATAATACCACGCTTACTGGTCAAATACTTTTCTCTATTTTCGTTTATAAGACATCTGAAGTAAATTTATGATAGTGTTTGTTTTCTTGTGTTTCGAGTTCTGCTCATATTCTTCTAATGTAAACGTTCCAGCGTTACAGGCAGCCATTAAACCTCAAACCAACCTGCAAATCACAAAATGAAAGGATCAGTCCAAGATTTTCTTTGGTTTTTGCTATGAAAACCTACCTCTGCCGAACGGTCGACTGGGAAGCCAAAGAAGCATGGCCTGTTGGGATAACTAACGTCTTCCAACTTTCTTGTTAGAGGAACTATACTTTCGGTTATTGTTAAGGCTTTTCGTTTTGCCAACTATACAAGGCGTGTGTTCTGATTCTGCAGAGTTGTTTTACTAGTCTCAGCATTTGTTTGCTCAGAGAGTAAAGCGATCTAAGGTTCTTTAGGGGGTCCTTTATTTGGGGAGGTGTGCATGTCTGCCACTGTCCGCTTAACACTGTGATCTGCTTCTCCGTACAGATTACCTTCTGTTCCATCGTGAATAAGTGCGATCTCAGTCGACAGAACCTGAAAAATGCATGTCTATAGACCGCGGGCATGTGACGTCACACGCATCAGCCTGCTGGACAAACAAATCGTATTTCCATAAATATCAATGGTAATTGAATGAGATTATAATTTCAATTCTGAGATACAAAATTCATGAATATACCGTTGCCTATTTCAACTCATCAGTACTTAAATCTGCTCTTCTAGTTGCTTGAATCCACAATTCACGTCTCTTAACACCAAGAGGATCAATATTCTTTCTATTGTCGAAAACAGAAAGTAATCGATGGATTAAAACTTCACAATCACCCAAAATCAAGTAATTACCGAGAGAAAATATTTTGAAATATGACACAAATGCACATAAAGCCTCTTTGGATCGGTTTGTTTGGCCAGCAGGCTGGATTTACAACTGTCAGATTTACTGTCGTCTGGCAGATATGCCCGCGGTATATTAGTATTCTTAGAGAGAGGTCATTCGAAGGCTACTTGTTCGTGACAATTTACTCATAGTTTGTATCGGTGAGATGATTATGATTAATTGATTGATGGAACTCACCTGAACCAATTGTTCTTCCCATTTGTTGTTGTAAATATTGTGAATGTTGTGTATAATGTTTGTTTGTTGGGTTGAGGCGTTGGGTTGAGGTTATTAAAAATTAAAATTAACAGCCTCATTCCAATTTCGATAGTCTAGTGACATTTTTAGGGGGTCAGTGTTGCCAACTTTGCTTTCTGGAGAGTTTCTGTGATTTTTCGAGAAAAATATATTTATTTTCGCTGTGTTTAAGATCCAGTCTTCCATTTTAGATGACTTTCTAGTAACTACCAGAATTTCACTGCAGAAAATGAAAATTTTTTCTATTCTGGTCACTCATTGGTCGAATACGAACCCGGTTGTCTGCACTGAACCATAGTTCAGTGACAACAACAGAAGTTCACTAATTTTACATTAATTTAAATTACAAAACATAGCAAAATGTACCTTTTTTGTAGTAGATAAGGAGTTTTGATAGTATTCATTAATATTATTTTTCAAATAATCAGAAAGTCGAAATTATTTGATGGCAAGTGTATGACCAGATGACCTCATTAAACATTCTTCAGGAAAAATTACATGTTGATGCATTAAGGTTCGCCTTCGCCTACCTTGACGTAGGGGACAGAGATGGCATGTGTCATGAGGGTCGCTTGTCGCGTCGATAGAAAAAATGGATAATAATTACGAGGGGAAAACGTTTTGTGAATAATGAACCCAATTGTTTTATTAGTAATTCTCAAATACACAACATTATGGCGACGAGGATCTTGAGAAAAGTTTTTTTTTATTCCTTATTTAACGTCGGCCTATTTCCGCTACCAAGGCGAATCACCGACGCCGGTGAGCACACTTCCCCCAACCGGAAATTTTGCCGAACCCTCTGGTATTCCAACCAGAGGTAGGGATCTTTAACGAGCCCAACATCCATGGACTCGGCACCGACGGCTTTACGTCCCCTGCGAAGGACGGCATATCCTCAATATATCTTGTGCTCGTTGATATATTGTCTGCGAGCTATGATATGCTATTCCGCTGCAGCTGTACGGTCTTTCGACACGGTATTCACCTGTATGGTCACCCATCCGAGTACTAATCGCGCTCGGCGTTGCTTAACTTCAGATATCGAATGACTGTCAGTCAACCTGAAGAGCTGGGCCATGGCCCCCTGAGAAAACTCGTCAAGCTAGTGAGAAAACAACAAAAAAAAAGTTCGACAACGTGATCTGGGAAAAAATCTGTTTTCTTGTTCCAAAATATTGATTGGGGCTATTGAGCCGTTCAGGCCGAAAGAAAACAATGTTAATTCATATTTAGAACGCATATATCAGCTTTATGAGAATGGCATTGAAACTGATAAGAAGGTGTGCATGTTCTTGACACTGATTGGGGCAGAGGATTATGAAGATTTGAAAGATCTACTTTCCCCAGAGTTAACGAAAGATAACAGTATACACACCAAAGATGTAAAGTCTTAGAGTCATCGTTATAATAAAGAAGAGTGATCCAAATATCCTCAGCATCACTTTGAAACAGCGGTTGAGGTATAGCATGATATATTTCATGAATGCCAATGAGGACGCCTATCTTCAATCACTATTCCAGTTTTCCCGATCTCGCTTAAAGACATAATAACTGGACATCTCCAATATTTTCGAATTGGACACACTGTTCAGGTTCGTTTCAGTTATAAGGTAGATATCTGCACCTTAACTTAAAATATCAATTTTGAAGTGATCTGTTTTGGTTCGCATACCTCTGACATATTGTATGTTGAAGAAAAAAAACAGAGTTCTCAAAGGTTGGCAAGTGACTGTGAATCACGGATCAGCTTGACCGCAGATTTTTCATCCTGGCGTGAGAAGATTTTGTAGTTTCTCAATCAGACGAAATCATAACCGTTCGATTTTGCAACGTGGCGAGTTTCCATAAATAATAATTTATTCTGGGGTGTAAAGTGTTCATCGACGTAGATCCCATTATCTATTCAAGCCATTTCTGAGGTTATCGAATCCTCTTGACGTTTTTGTTTGTAAAGTGTCAATACCTCATCTTTGAGATACGTGAGCTAAATCCTACTATGATATACTTAGGAGATTTACACCCCGTTTCGACGATGCAATTTTGTCGCTGCAACTTCTCGCGGCGACTTGTCGCTGCGAGATATGTCATCTAGCTGTCAGTTTGCATTGCCAATATTAAAAAATAGCACTGAATGTTACCAAGATGAACGTCTACATTATCACAACTGATTTATAATATCATTCATTTCTAATAATTGATATTGTGATTAAATCACCTTATTACTCAACTTGATTCCTTAAGTCACGGAAAATAATTGAAATGATCAAAATCAATAATCTTCACAATGATGCCACCACATATTTGTGATTTGCGGAAACAAATTCACCATAGAAATAACTAAGTCGCTGCAACTTATCGCACCAAAAAAGATTCATGCAACTCGAAAAACTTGCATGAACACATGCAATTTTCTGGAGTTGCAGCGACAAACTTGCATCGTCGAAACAGACTATTAGAACTATTATGGAAGCTTTGTTTACGATGAGCAGACTCGATCATGTCAGAAACGCCTGAACATAAGAAATTGACGATTTTTTCAATGATTTTCTCCGTATCTTCCTCTTTTTTTTTCAAAATACCTTAGAACATAGGATTTTCCATTATCGATCGTTGTTCTGAGTCATTGAGTGTTGACCTAATGTCAACTATTCATTTTCTTTTTCAAAAGTTCGAAGCCCTTCGATGAGTTACCAATATCTTTTTCTACGACCACATAGAAATATGCCCATTTTATGCGCTTTATTGATCAAGAAAGTGGGCCGATTGTAAACACTTTTTCATTTCTACATCACAAACTGTACTGTAATAATCATTTCAGTACAGGCTGTCGTACAGGTATTGTTGAAATATAAAGCCCAAATAGACCAGTCCAGCAAGATTTCGCCCAGGATAATTTGAAAAAAAATATATTCACCACTAATAATGTGAATCAAATATCATTCATTATAAATAAAATACAGTCTGTGAAGAAAGAGTATGAATTTTGAACTTTTTTAATTCGAATCAATTCCAAATTCTCGATTTTTAATGCTCAATTGAAGCAAGCCATGAATTAGTTGTCAATATTGTCAGAAATCTTTTATCAACAAAGTCACAATACAATGATTCGAAGTTTATCTGAAAATATGGAAGTTTCAAGTGATAGCGAATTGAGTTTGACTCCTGCTCCAGAGATTTTGGAGAATGCCAAACTGGCTTCTTTAAATTTATTGCCAGAAAAATCGAAGAAAAAGTACGAAATCGCCCACCATTTATTCATGAACTGGAGGAGCTGTATGAAAACATCATCGTTCTCCGAGAGCGTTTTGATGGCATATATTTTGCTGAGGAATCAAAAGTTTTCAAGCCCACAACGTTAAAGACACAATATTCAACGTTACGGACAACTCTCAGCATAAATGATGATGTGGATATTTCCAAATACATTAAATTACGAGTTTTCCTGAAAAGACAATCCGATGGATACCCACCAAAAAAATCACAAATTTTCAGTTCTCAGGAAATAAACAACTTTATTAAAGTTGCACCGGATGATGAATTCCTAATGACCAAAGTCAGTACATGAGTATAAGAACATAACAAAAAAAAATACATTTAAAACATTAGTTGAATAATTCTTCAAGTAAGCATACTAGTGTCCCTATCAACTAATTGTTTACCAACAAGTCCATGGCGCCGTGGTAACACTTCGGGATACCAAGCAAAAGGTCCGTAGTTCAAACCTCTGCATATTAATTTTTTTTTTATTTATAATTAGATAATAAATTAATACAATATTTTTTGCAGGTCGCTTTGATAATAGGAATAATGGGTGCTGTTATAAATTGTTTGTGTTATTGAAAACCAAGTAAATTAGTTCATCGATACAATAAACTATTTTAATGATTCCCTTTTCGTGTCAATTACATCAATATCATAATAATAATATCCCTCACCCTGGTAACTTATACATGGATACAGAGTGTTCTACAATACAATATATAACAGGTACTTGTCGCAGACATGAATTGCACCAAACGAAAATTGATGATTTGAACGATTTGGGATCAGCTCTTGTTATAAAGATACCAGACACCAAAACACAAATTGTTCGACATTTTACGATTACTGGAAAATTTCACCAAATAATAAAAAAATATATCGATCTTCGCCCATTACATGTCAAGGACTCTTCCATCTTTTTGAATTACCAGAAAGGCAAATGCACCATACAAAAAGTTGGAATAAATAAATTTGGAAGCATGGGAAAAATTATTACCAAATTCCTGAAACTACCCGATGCTGAATTATATACTGGTCATTGTTTCCGCAGATCTTCTGCAACAATTCTTGTCGATGTTGGGGGAGACATAACCTCTTCAAAAAGGCATGGTGGCTGGAAATCAAGCGCAGTAGCAGAAGGATACATCGATGAATCGATGAAAAATAAGTTCGACGTAGAGAATATAATAAGGAATTCAATAGAAAATAGAGAAAATTTACCTTCAACTTCCAGGGCTGGGAAAAATCAGGAAAATTCAACTGTGGAAATTGAAAGTAATAAAAATCCAAATCAGTCATTGTGGAAATGTAACATTTAATACTATAAATAATAAATAAACAAATGTTGAATAGTAATATATGATTCGAAATATATAATCGATGTTCTTGTTCATATTTTATAATAACGTCATCATATAATGTGGGGCTTGTTGAAAGTGAAATGTCGCTATGGTCGTAGAAAAAGTATAGTGTACAACTTGCATGGAATGCCCATTTCTCACTCGTATGATTTACGGCACTCGTCTTCGGCTCTTACCGTTATTTTCATACTCGTGAGAAATGAGTGTCATTCCATGGTCGTTGCACAATATACTATTATCTACCCCCGTACTATTATATTATTATAATACACTTATATGCTCGTTTTATAATGAAATCCATTACGATACAGATTTTCATTACGATACAGATTTTCAACCAATAGAAACCCATTATTTTTCGATCAAGCATGATGTGCAAGCATTGCATTCTGACGTTTGTCAAGTCAAAATCAGTAGGTATTGAATTTTTGAAGAATTTAGTCAATTTTCGATAATCGTATAAAAATGGCTCATAGCAGTGATATAGAAGAATCACCAGCGACTCCTCCACAGATGTCTTTGACAGGAAAAAAATACAATCGAAAGGATTATATTTCTCATTTGACGAATGCAACATATATATTTTTATTTTCGACCGAACCTAACGAGCTCCTATGACCGAGCGGTCAAAGGCGCCGGCAGTGATCAGAGATGTCCGGGTTCAATTTCTAACCCCGGCAGATACATTTTTTCATTTTTTTCTTCTCTTCATTTTCATTGTTGTATTTTCCATTAATTATAATTCTGTAGAATTTTTCAAAGAAAAACGTTTGATTACCTACTATCATTGTGTTCATTATAAATACCTAATAATATAATATTTATAGTTCTTCATTATTTATTGGGTGTAGATAAAATAGCGTATGCAACTCTCATGTAATGGTTATTGATACACTTTCATAAACCATACGAAACTCACCTTCGGCTCGTTTCGTATCCCGGTTAAAGTTCATATGTATTAATAACCAACATTACACGATCGTTGCATAAATATACTATTTCACGATTGTTGGAATTCATTTATTTTATCGGAGCAAAAATTAACAAAAGCAATAATATATCATCTTGCCTCTTATTCATTGCTGACATATCTCGTTTCTTTTCCTGCATTTATTTCAGTACCTCGTTTAAAAGTATAAATTCTAACAAAATCGTTTGGAGTACATAATTACTGATTCAATAATATCTTTTGAATGTTATTGAAATATAACGATGTCTTTAAAAGGTCGAATTTTGTAACTTACGTACACATTCGAGATGTCTTAAAGATATGTAAAAGCTGTATGTGTACATCTTTAACACATCATAAATGTATTGGATAACTTTGAGATTCCTCCAAAATGTTTTTGTGATATCTGGGTATTGATTTCTCAAAAATATTTCTCTCGTTATTATTGATTTTGTTACTGAATTCTATTGTCAATATCCAATATACAGTTGAAATTGACGTTACTCCTCTTTTTTCCAAAAATCCTTTAACAGAGAGGTTGTGAAAAGTCGAAAAGGAATTCGGCACTTACAGAATCCGGCAATGGGCTACTGTAGTGTCCGGTTCCTTTCCCGATTCTCGTTCTGCGGAGGATCCCTTTGAATCGCTTCGATCCTCGCTGTAGACGTTGAAACTTCAAAGTCGGGAAACCAATTCTCGATTCGATGAAACTGTTCTTCTCCATGACCGCTAGGATCCTACCGATTGCGCCAATTATGTATAACAAATCGAAGATTGAATTTTTAAAAACAAAAATCGACTTCATTACAAGATTCTTACAGAGCGTGTGTTCTCTCTGAAAGCAAAACAAAGAATGAATCTAATTATTACAGACAATTATGTGATTCAGAATATGGTACATTTCCTGGAATGGCTCGGTCTCCTGGAGATAAGGCACGTTTCTAGGCGAACTGTTATCACGTATAAGTCTGAATTCAGACAGATCCAAAGTCCGATGGTACGGCGATCCGACAGGTTTCTGATGGGTCTAAATTTCAATTCAGATTAATCGGAAAGCTGTCCCATCGTCGTACTATCGGATTTCGGATCTGTCTGGATCCAGCCTAACTCGTCTCAATACGAATAACTCAACAACGGATAGTCATTTAATCGGAATCCGAAATAGGTATCCCGTTATTCCTACTTATCGAGAAGTTTTATCCTTTTTATTATTCTTGATGACTCTCTACTGGTCTGAGATAAGAATAATAGTGGGATCAGAAATAATACATTGTGTGTGTATACTGAAGATATAGTTCAGTAATCAGAGTACCAGGTTAAATTCGAGAGAAAACTAAAAACTTTGCGATTTGTTTTTGTTATAATTATTACAACAGTGTAGCATGGACACGCCCACTTGTAACAACACGCGTGTTCTCCATTTGGGGAACAGTCAAACCACAACAGCCACGTTTTGTAATATTTATGTATAAGGTACAACTATCAGTCGACTTGCTCAATATCATTGACAATATTTCAACCTGATCTAGCAGTTCTAATGCTGAAAAGCCACTTCCACATAGTCGAGTCACAGGTCGAGTTTTGTGCACAGTTCTGTGGTTATGTGCCTCTTCCCACTCCCACTTGCTTTCACTCAAACGCGACCAGCTTGATTGGTCGAAAATATACGTTGGAATGGACAAGCTGTAAAACCGATCTTCTATGGTGCTGACCATCTTATGCAATTATTACAGGATTTTTTGGGGAGCTACGGTCTAATTCATAAGAAAAAGAATACCTACGTACCTATGTGAATCATTCATTGTGACTTTCTGGATTGTTCAGAAAGTAGAGAGGTTGAAATAGGTAAAAATTTCCATATCTAAACCCGCTCTTGATCTTCATGGAACTTATAAAGATTATTGTTGTGGCCATCTAATAGCTATAGTTTTTTATATTGAGACTGTCTTCGTAACTTGAACCTATTCCACACCATACTCCTTTGTCTTTTTTCAACTGTAAGAAGCAAAAATAATTGTTAGTTGAGTTGGATAATAGAGAATTATTGCACAACATCTGGAGTATACGGTATACCTTACAATGAAATGTACACATGCGCAATAGTGAACAAATTTTGTTATAAGCTATAGTACGTACATCGATATATAGCGTTAAGGTATAACGTATACGGTACACATTCTGCAAGTTGCAATAACTCTCTATTAACTCTTCAAATAGGTATGTTATTGGAAGTGATGCCATCTATTACTAAGCATAACTATTTACGGCTCATTTTCGACATGGGCTGAATCCGGAAGTGTAGCTCATTAGAAATGATATCGCATTAGTTTCGAGCAATTTTGTTTCATTCGTCGGAAATGAAAAAGTCGGTGGAGGAATTCTCGTTTGAAAACTTTGATATCTTGTTACAGAATATGAGCTGGTACAGACCGAGCTACACCTTAGACGAGGAAAACTCCATTCTAGAGGCAATCGTAATCACCAAGTCTTACTTCAGTCTCAGAAGTAAGACTTTTTGGGTAGACATGGAAACCGCCAGAATAACCTCGAGGACCTGAGGAGCATGAAGGAAAGATTCGAAAAATTCATTTGCCTCGAATCAACCACGAGGATTACAATAAGGTCCAACCATATCATAAAAAGATGATTCAATTAGGTTTCCTACAGACCCATAGGGATTTTTTTTTGCATGGGGCAAGAAACTATAATGTTGAACCTGATAGTAGTGGTAATGGTGATAGCGAGGAATGCGAAGACGCAATATTAGGATAGGAATCCGTTTTTACAACTTCCCCATATATTATAGGCGTTGTGCCCCTTACAATATGTCACAGAAGAGTTATTCTTTTTCAGTTGTAAAATATATGAGATTGAATTTAAATTTTTATATTTATTCATTTATAGCTGGCTATAACAAGTTTGATATAAATTATATAAGAATGGACTGGTAATTTATTAAATTACGACGGTATATCCCAGATATCATCGACTTTCTTTTCATATTCTATACGCTTATGCCGTAAATGTACGTCTAGGGATATATCGTGCTTAGCATTAAGGTTAAACATATTGGAAAAAAGTATATGCTCAGGATATACCTCTAGCAATATTCTTAGAATATTCTAGAACTATTTGCGCTCATAACATGCGTCGAGAATACTGAAAAAAGTACATACTCAGCATATATCTTCAACGTGAGTTTCAAATGGAAATAGTCCAAATATATGCGATTGATTTGGTGTTCGCTTAAATATTAAGACAATCATCATAATATAATGAGAATTTAGTCAAGCAGCAAAAATAATTTTCGAGTTGACGCTTATGTGGTTGTTTACTCGACCCATGACCTGAGAGGCCCTGAGCTCAATGCCCCAATATATCAGATATTTTTACTCCGAGTATTCCTCTGTCCTATTGGGAAATTGGTAAGCGCCATGAACTGGTGTATATCTAAAACAAGATGGTTATTGAAGGTAGGCGCCTACACAATAGACATTAACACCAGCAAATCTGGTCAGGAGATTAGTCAGATCGAGTTTTGATTGCTGTCTACTTGAAAAGTCAAAGATTGCACCACCATAACGTCACCTATAAAACTTTTGTCAAACTCGTTAAAGTCTGAAACAAGAGGGGATAATTTAGTTTTTTTTGGCAGAAATCAAACATCTTGCCAAACTCACAGAAGTTATACCCAAAATTCCATTTTTAATTTCAATTTTATCGAAGGAGTATGTCTATCACTTCAGCTTTGGAGTGTATATATTTTCCTATAAAAATTGCAGAATATGCCAAGCGATAAATTTTAATGTTTCAGAAATTTTCAATGAATTACATGGAATATCAGTTCCGACACAATACTTTTTTACTGGAACTAAAAAATCAAATGCATTGTATATTCAGCAATATGTAGCTCGAGGTTTAAAACACAACTTTCCATTGAGATTTTCGAGAAAAAATGTTTGTCAAAAATGTATTGAATGTTCTAGAAATATATAAAGGGTTATAGTTTATATTGGCTTTGTACAATATTCACAGATAATTGAATTCTGTTCTACTTTATCAGCCTCGATGAACCATGCAAAAATAAAATTTATAACCATACAAACTATTGAATGGAATAGTGTACATTTTTTTTTCAACCGGTTTCTTCAATAATTGTAAAGAACTGACAACACAAGCTATTGCTTCGTATAGCAACATCGTTCTGCAGAAATAAAAATATCCCAACCACTTAACAGAACTTTATTGAATAAAAATCTTCAATGTATGTCATACATTACGAAACATTTACAGGTGCACGAGATTTTATCCAATATAATACGAACATTCTAGAAAAGAAAATCTGTATCGCCTAAAACTTAAATATATGTTCTTCAGTTCAATACGAGCTTACAATGAAAATAATCCGGACTTTTTTCCACAGACATCAAACTACTAAATTTAATCTGGATTTGGAAGGAGAAAGAAGAGAACGATCGCCGAGACCCGGCCTTAGCTTAATGTACACGTAGCTTAACTGATGAAGTGGGTATTCAGGTACTTCATCATGCCGAAGGTTCGGAAACGTTTCACGCCGATGACCTTCATCAGGGCGTCGTCGCAGATGGCGTACTGCTTGTTCTCGGGGTCGTAAAGGTCCTTCTCTTTGATTATCGCCCACACTTTTTTGACCACCTCGTGTCGTGCCATGGAATCTTGTCCCACCAGAGCGGCTAGCTCGGGAGAGAGAGTCTTTTGTTTTGTGTAGCCGCTGCCGCCTTTTTTGGCGCCGCCGCCTTTTTTGGCCCCGCCGCCGCCACCCTGAAAAAGGGACATAATTTAGACACTCAAATTTTTTTGTGATCAGGAAGCCGGATTCAGAAGCACAGAATTGATACTGGAATGAAATAATAATATTCAGTCGAATGTCGAATATTCCTGGTATGGCCATCTGAAAAAACATCGATATACTCAAAAAAAATGAGCAATGATATTTTGGGGTTAGAGCTGAGTCTCATTTTAGTAGCAACTTTCTCCAAACATCATACCTACATGAATACACCAATCTAGTGTTATACAAAACCAGCTAAGCCTTTCAGATACCATCCAATATTGTACCGAACGTACAAAAATATATAGGTACTCGTTTTCTCCCTCAAAACCCCAACTTTCTTTGATAAATGAAGCCTCACTCAGTTTTTGAACATGAAACATTACCACTTCATCAGCCAATTTCCTGAGTACAGCAACTGTCGCTCATCAAGGCCAGTCTATTTTAATTGTTCAAATGCTGACAATAGAGTAATTCATTTGACCACTTTACATACAAAGTACATTTATGGCAAGTCATATGCATTTACTGAGCCTGAGGTATGGAACTTTTTTAACATCAATCTATAATTCTTGATGTGCAGAATAAGATCCACATATCGAACGATCATGTCGGGCAGTCACTAACCCCCCACTCCTACTTTTAGAAAATTAAAAATTATCCATTATCTCGTTCAAAAGTCTCGTGGATGGAACATTTTTGACATGAATCGATACTTTTTGATGTGCAGAATAAGTTCCACATATCGAACGAATAAGTCAGGCAGTCACTAACCCCCCACCCCTACTTTGAAAAAAATTCATTATCTCATTCAAAAGTCTCGTGGATGGAACGGGGGGAGCACCCCCCCCGGGCGGGCGGGGTTTATATCATGTGGAGGTCCACAACGGGCAGGAGTCACTAACCCCCCACCCCTCTCGATGTTTCATTTCTCTTCGCTCGTGGTGGACTTTTTTAACATGAATCCATATTTCTTGATGTGCTGAATAATATCCACATATCGAATGATTTTGTCGGGCAGTCACTAACCCCCCACTCCTACTTCTAGAAAATTTAAAATTATCCATTATCTCATTCAAAAGTCTCGTGGATGGATCTTTTTCAACATGAATCCATATTTCTTGATGTCATGAATAAGATCCACAAATCGAATGATAATGTCGGGCAGTCACTAACCTCAGACTTCTTTTTATCTTCTTGAACCAGTATGAGGATACCTACTACAAATGCTTTGGCTAACTATTATATTGCTTTTGCAACCATGTCTGAACGTAATCATATTCATGCCTTGTGTCATTTACGAGCAATTTTCATTTCTGTGTAAGCCAACCTTCATGCTCACCAACAGAAATGACTTTCGAGCTAATAGGGGCTTCATACTGTTACAGAAGTTCCTAGCGCCGGCCCTGTCGCCCATGAACGCAAATTAGTGTGACGGTTTGAAGCGAGATCATTTACGAGCGATATCTCGTCAAGTGTGGAATATTCGATTATCGGGATTTGTCTGGAGGATTCTCCATTTGTGAGAGCGGGTATAAATTCGGGAGCCACCCACCGCTAAGGCAGAATTTCTATTACAGAGAGTTTATCAGAGTACAGAGCACTGGATAGTTATCGGAGCAGTTCAAGTGATTGTATTGTGGTAAAGAGTTGTAATCAAAGTAGTGAAGTGTTGTTTGGAGTTTTAATCGACGAACCTAAGGAATTAACGTAACAATACTTTTAAATTTGTAATGCCCCTCTGTGCCACCTATGGGATCATTTTCAACTGTGATGAACCTTTCACGGTCAGAAATAATTCAAAGATTTTTTAATACTAACACTCTTAACCGCAGTGCAATTCTTCATTTTTTCACAATAATTCACCTTTCAGTATCATCAAAACGAGACTTTTTAACGAGATAATGAATAATTTTAAATTTTCTTGAAGTAGGAGTGGGGGTTAGTGACTGCCCGACAAAATCATTCGATATGTGGATCTCACTCTGCACATTAAGAAGTATGGATTCATGTTAAAAAAGTTCCATCCACGAGACTTTTGAATTAAATAATGGATTGTTTTAAATTTTCTCAAAGTAGAAGTGGGGGGTGAGTGACAGCCCGACAAAATCTTTCGATATGTGCGTCTTATTCTGCACACCAAGAAAATGTAGATTCGTGTTGAAAATGTTCCATTTACGAGATTTTTCAAATATGAAATGGTTTTGATTTCTCTCTCAGTTGGAGTGCATGAAAAAGATAAAGATTCTCATCCACGAGTCTTTCTACATTTTTCCTGCCTTTCCACATATACAATGAGATGAAAACGACTTGATCGTTGGGCGAATTCGTGAACTATCCACGAGTTCGCAACACATTTTGGGAGCCGCTGGCGGTCGACTTCGAACGTTCATGGAACGAAAATAAATCAACATAAAATTATGTAGATTCCTCAAACAGGAAAAGAGAATTGGCAATTTACAAGTTCATGTCTTCAATTCGCTACAGTCCATATCACAAAGTAAAATTTTCACACAACTTTTTCTAAACATTTATGCCATTTCATATAGTAAAAAAATTTGAAAACTGAAAAATATAGAAGTTGAGTGTCGGTTCTAACAAAATTTTGTTAATTTTATAGTCATTTTGGGTATACAGTCACTTGAAATATGAAATAACAATAATTATATAATGAGAACTATAGCTATATTCACCCCTCAAATATTTTATCTTTTATTTTTCATGTAAAAGGTGAAAAAGAGAACTTCAACACCGTTCATTTATTATGATTTCATGCACTCATATTTTTTTTGTTCTTGCTATGATAATTCTTCACATAATACCTTACAAGATTGTTCCAACAAGACTTGACTGATCATAAACTAGTAGAAAATTAATATTGTACTGTGATATTTAGTTGATTCTGACCAGTTTATGATCAATCTAATGTGCTGTTGGAACAAGCCAAATATTGGTCAGAAACACTCTCAATCAAATCATCTTACTCATAAAATCAAGTTTTTCTCAAGTACCTTTCTAAAAACTTCAAAACATTCGAAAACCCTACTTACGCCTTTCTTTGCCTTCTTCTTTCCCCAATACCTTTCGGAGTCAGCTTCGAAACCCTTCTTTTTCTTGGGAGGAAGTTTGCGTGTCTTGATTGGCTTCGATTTTTTTCGGGAATATTCTTCCTTGGAATCGCCTTCGCTTTGTTCACTGGCAGATTCGTCGTCTGATCCCTTCTTGGCCTTTTTGGGCGCAGGCTTCTTTTCAGTCGACGAACGTTTTTTCTTCTTGTCATCTTCAGAGGCCTGTTTGACAAAAATTTTCAGAAATAAATTTTGTCATCAAATATTTCAGAATCGTAATTTCACCAGTGACTATTATTTACTGATGCGTTAACTGAATCAAGGGAGTTTTAAAATTCAAGTGAAATTTAACCAACCCGATATATTTATTCTTTGAAAATACACAATATATTTCATGAAATATATTCACCAGGAAGAAAACGGCAGGCCGTGCATTTCCTGCCCAAGAGAGTTGAAGCTAAATCGTAGACACGCCCGCCATAGAAAAAGCCTTCATACCATATATAAGAGGTATGACAGATCGGATAGGACGAACGTTAAAGGAACATCATGTAAAAGCAATACTGAGGCCGACACGAACCTTCTGAGACAGTTTAAGGTCAGCTAAAGATCCAAGAGAGTCGTGGGTAACACCAGGTGTGTACCGGATTCCGTGTAGCTGTGGATCGGTTTACATTGGAACCACCAAACGAAGAATCCAGATACGGCTCTCGGAACATAAGAGAAATTGTCGGACAGACAGATAAGTCGGCAGTGGCAGAACACGCACTCGGAGAAGGCAATCACGTAATTGCTTTTGACGAAACCCAAGTGCTCGACAGGACTTTTATCTACTATCCGAGATTACACAGAGATGCAATAGAGATAGACAAACATAAAGAAAATTTTAATCGAAAAGAAGAAGGCATAAACATCAATAAAGTCTGGTTACCAGCATCGAAGAATACACGGCCAAAACCGGAAAATATTTCATCTCAAATCAATGAAAATGCAGCCGTGAATCTCTCTGATCGGAAATATTCAAAAGATGAATTCTGCATATCAGCCAAAGGTGATAACTTCGCCATGACGCCAGAGGAAGTACCCTACGAGGACATCATTGCGAACGTCGAAGCTGGAATTCGACATTTGCCAAACGACATTGCGGAAGAAATTCGCATTGAAACACCAGGGGGACAGAGAACACCACAGATTTTGATGCGAGCGAAACCGTCCAAGGCCCACACAACGGAGAAAGTAAGGCGCTGAAAAATCTCAATAATGATAAGAATATCTTGGTTCAATCAATGTCCAATCTTTTAGGTCCAGAAACGTATAAGAGAATCAATAGAGATCCGATCGCAGCAGTTATCAGAAAAACTAATCATCTAGTCCGCTCATCAAGCCTAGATGACACCACAAAGAAATTGTTATAGAAAACTGAAGCCCTTCCTCCTCACCTTTATGACGGGATAACATAAAGGTGGCACAGCAAATTTCGATAATTCGTAGCATAAAGGTCAATAGACGTTTAGAAAAGTGCAGATATCTACTATATTTTCTTCCACCGAGGGATCTAAAATCTTTTGGAACTTGGTACCAAATTTCAAGAAATGCTAATGTATTCTTTGAGATTCGAGGGGATAAAACTCAAACATCCACATGACAGTTTCAAAGTCGCATTCTAAGCGAATCACTGTCGCTCCGCTTCATTTTTCAGCAGGGTCCCTCTCCAGAGGATCTAGGTTTCTGGTTAGGGAATGGATAATGATATGATTGTCAACTCAAGCAATATCATTGCACTTCCTACTCCCTCCCACTCATGCACCTTTTTTTACGAGACCTCACCATGTGTGACACACCACTATATGAAAGGTCATATATTTAAATTTTTTGATAATTCTAATGGCCTACCAAAAATTCACTAAGAAAACGTGCCACCAAGACCTATAGTGAATACAATAGGTTCACCAACATATGAAACGGCCAAGTATCTAACCACCCTGCTACAACCCCTTACTGGAAACAAAGACTCATATATCAAGGACTCAGGACGGTGTCTATTTATTTATTTATTTATTGGTCACGAAGATACAAGCTAATAGCTAAAAAATTAAAACTAAGTACTAACAGTTCTGGTAATTTATGTGAATACATTTCGTTTTCCTAAAACTAATTTATTATAGCAATACCTTCATTCAATACAGAATTAACCTCAATTTCACACCGAATATTCCAACTGTATACATAATTCATCACTAGAATATAGTAATTGAGAAGGAAGAAAGTATAGTTTTCAACCATTCAATAAAATATATTTTAAGTCCTTCTTCACTTTACGTTAAGATGCAGAATATATATCAATGTGATCACTGAATAGGTTGGTATTACGAACCATCCTGCTCAAGGGTGAATTTTGAGAGGAATTCGTGCGCCGGAATGGTACATGGAATAAAAGTTTCGTTCTGAGATACCGATTTGGAATGTTGAAACTGACTTGACTAAGAGTGTAAGAGTTTTCTATAATTGTTGATGATTTTATGTAGAAATGAAATGTCAGAGATTATTCTCCTGTTTGACAAAGATATTAGATTGAAATGTTTTCGAGCATTATTAATTTCCCCACGGTAGTTGAAGTTTTCATGACATATATATTTGATGAATATGTTCTGAATGTTTTCTAGACGAGTAATGTACGTTCCATACTGTGGGCACCATACTATACAAGCGAAATTCAATTTATTGAACACGTAAGCATAAAAAACAGATATAAGAGATTTGATATTCACAAAATGTCTGCAGGTTCTCATTACATAACCCAACAGTCTTGAGAGGCAGAGTTTGCAACGGATAAGAAAGGATAAGAGACATGAGACTAGGTCTGAGAGATATATTAGTAAGTTTCGATGGTTCCGGTCAAAGAAACAATTCAGCTGATTGGAGATGTATTCCCAGCAGACATAACCGCCCTGTTTGCTCACTGCTTGTCATCGACATATTTCCAGTGGGACAACGTTTTCTATGAACAAACTGACAGCACTGCAATGGGCAGCCCGTTGAGCCCTGTAGTAGCTAAGTTTTTCATGGAGAAGTTTGAACAGCAGGCCTTAGAGAAAGCGATCTTGAATACACACTGCTTGCTAAGGTATGTTGATGATACGTTCGTGGTGTGGCAGCATGAGGAAGAACACAACTTGAGGTATTTTTCTCTCATCTGAACTCTCTCAACGACAAAATCCAATTCACAATGGAACAAGAAACCCAAGGGACAATTTCTTTCCTGGATGTGCTAGGGAACAGACGTGAAAATGGGACACTGGGACATAAGGTATACAAGAGAAAATCTACACACACAGATAGATATCTGAATAAGAACTCCGATCACCAACCACACCAGAAGAGAGCCCGCTGCACCTGTGAACCACAAAACCTCCACGAGGAACTTGACCACCTGAAACGAGCCTTGAAAGGGAACGGATATAACGAAGCCGAATTCGAACAGGCAAAACGGTCCAAGAGAGTTGACGCCAAAGAAACCGTATACACGCCCGCCATAGGAAAAGCCTTCATGCCACATATAAGAGGTGTGACAGATCGGATAGGACGAACGCTAAAGAAACATCATGTTAAAGCAATACTGAAGCCGACACGAACCGTCAGATTGGAAATGATGCTTCATTTCAAATGGAAATTAATATTTCAAAAATTTCATTTCACTATAGAACAGAAACACACAACATGTAACCTAATACATATACATTCACACTAATGGTTGGATTGAGACTTGCCTTTGCAATTAATACGACCTACCTGTCGTGTAATCTGATGGCCGAGTCTCCGCAGATTTTTTTATACCCCGTTGCCAAACATCAAACATACAGACGAAGGTTTTGACCTTCCAGT
Source organism: Zygogramma bicolorata (assembly GCA_032362365.1). Taxonomy (NCBI): domain Eukaryota; kingdom Metazoa; phylum Arthropoda; class Insecta; order Coleoptera; family Chrysomelidae; genus Zygogramma; species Zygogramma bicolorata. Next base: position 392,771 of record JAVJAQ010004178.1, on the reverse strand, counting down.
GGCCACTATTGATCCTGTTCGATGAGATTTTCTATAAGTTTTCACTAAAGGTTCTGAGTATCTGAAGGGGATGAATGGATCGATCAAATTAAGTCAAATCATTGGGTAAATCTGTAATTTGACACCGTTTGGAAAATGAATATACCCTAGCAAACTTCTCACGAGTATTGAAATTCTCATTGCAATTTACTGTGGTAATCCTTTGGAGTAAATTTACTTAAACATACTATCGACTGTCTTCTTCGCGTCAGATAGATATCCCCCTACATTGTGAATGTTTCTCAATATTATTCCTGTTTGATTGAAAATGATGCAAATCCTGACATTTGATTACTAGAAATAGCGACCTAGTAAGCAAATTCTTCAGCTACTTCTTCGAACTAGTTTGTTGGTTTTTCCAAATGTACTTGGAGCAGATAATAATATCGTCTTCATTATTTTCATAACATATTTCACATTCGATTGATTTTACTTACAAAAAGATGCAGAATCAATATGAAAATAAAGGGCGAAGTTGAACTTGGTGGCAAAGTGCTACTTTGTTGTTCTCTTTTGAATCCACACCTCTTGATGTGCTGAATAATATCCACATATCGAATGATTTTGACGGGCAGTCACTAACGCCCCCACTCCTACTTTAATAAAATTCAAAATAATTCATATTCTCACTCAAAAGTCTCGTGGATGGAACTTTTTCAGCACGATTCTGTACTTCTTGATGTGCAGAATAAGATCCACATATCGAATGATTTTGTCGGGCAGTCACTAACCCCCACTACTACTTTAAGAGAATTTAAAATTATTCATCTTGTTTAAAAGTTTCGTGAAAGGAGCTTTTTCATACTTCTTGATGTGCAGAATAAGATCCACATATCGAAAGAATATGTCAGGAAGTCACTAACTCCCCACCCCTACTTTGAAAATTCAAAATTATTCAGTATCTCTTTCAGAAGTGTCGTGGATGGAACATTTTTGACATGAATCCATACTTCTTGATGTGCTGAATAATATCCACATATCGAATGATTTTGTCGGGCAGTCACTAACCCCCACTACTACTTTAAGAGGATTTAAAATTATTCATCTTGTTTAAAAGTTTCGTGAAAGGAGCTTTTTCATACTTTTTGATGTGCAGAATAAGATCCACATATCGAACGAATAAGTCAGGCAGTCACTAACCCCCACCCCTACTTTGAAAAATTTGAAAATAATTCATTATCTCATTCAAAAGTCTCGTGGATGGAACTTTTTTTGACATGAATCCATATTTCTTGATGTGCTGAATAATTTCCACATATCGAATGATTTTGTCGGGCAGTCACTAACCCCCCACTCCTACTTCAAGAAAATTTAAAATTATCCATTATCTCGTTCAAAAGTCTCGTGGATGGAACATTTTCAACATGAATCGGTACTTCTTGATGTGCAGAATAAGATCCACATATCGAACGAATATGTCAGGCAGTCATTAACCCCCCACTACTACTTAAAAAAAAATAAAATTATTCATTATCTCGTTCAGAACTCTCGTGGATGGAACTTTTTTGACATGAATCCATACTTCTTGATGTGCTGAATAATATCCACATTTCGAATGATTTTGTCGGGCAGTCATTAACCTCCCACCCCTACTTTGAGAAATTTGAAAATAATTTATTATCTCATTCAAAAGTCTCGTGGATGGATCTTTTTCAACATGAATCCATATTTCTTGATGTCCTGAATGAGATTCACAAATCGAATGATAATGTCGGGCAGTCACTAACCTCAGACTTCTTTTCTTCTTCTTGAACCAGTATGAGGATACCTACTACAAATGCTTTGGCTAACTATTATATTGCTCCATCAACCATGTCTGAACGTAATCATATTCATGCCTTGTGTCATTTACGAGCGATTTTCATTTCTGTGTAAGCCAACCTTCATGCTCACCAACAGAAATGACTTTCGAGCTAATAGGGGCTTCATACAGAAGTTCCTAGCGCCGGCACTGTCGCCCATGAACGCAAATTAGTGTGACGGTTTGAAGGAAGATCATTTACGAGCGATACCTCGTCAAGTGTGGAACATTCAATTATCGGCATTTGTCTGGAGGATTCTCCATTTGTGTGAGCGGGTATAAATTCGGGAGCCACCCACCGCTAAGGCGGAATTTCTAGTACAGAGAGTTTATCAGAGTACAGAGCACTGGATAGTTATCGGAGCAGTTCAAGTGATTGTATTGTGGTAAAGAGTTGTAATAAAAGTAGTGAAGTGTTGTTTGGAGTTTTAATCGACGAACCTAAGGAATTGTCGTAACAATACTTTTAAACATAAACATAAACATGACAACGTCGCATTACGAACATTGTTGTGAGTTAACTTCCAGTGAAAATTGAAGCTTAAATTCTGTTTTCAATTCTGTACTAGTGTGCATTGTGTATTCTATGTTCTCAATTGTCATGTAAGTTGTGGAAACTCTGATGACCACCGTTCTACCGACATCGACATCTCCAAAACATGCAGCTCTAAGGTAGATTTTCAAACCAGTGTTGCCAATAATATTTTAATTTCTGATAACATCTCGTAACTATACCATGAATTGTTTGAAGTGCAGTATAGATGAGTCAAACTCAAACCAATTGATGTCATGTGACAGCTGCAATCGGAGTATTCATAAAAAATGCTCTGAACTTCTTCCCACCGAAATTAAAGTAATCGAACTGAAGAGTTCCAGAAAACTGAGATTCTTCTGCGATGACTGCGAAAAAGGCCTTTCCCAGGTTCCCAGAAGTGGACGACCTGAAGCATATTATCGAAAATTTGAAATCAGAGGTGCAGGGTCTGAAAAATAGCGCCCCAAACTCAGGAATGAGCGACGCTGCTTCCGAAGACTCTTTGCTCAACGAACTGCAAGAACGGTACAAACGTTCGAATAATGTTTTACTGTTCAACGTACCCGATGCAGGCAACGATATGCAATCAGCAACCGACATTTTTAAAAAAAATCTCAAATGAATCTATCCCAATTAGGTCTGCGTTCAGATTTGGCAAACAGAACAAACTAGGGCACAAAACCCTCAAAATCACTCTTCCCAGTAGTCAAGATGTTCAGACCGTACTCAGTGGGCGCTCAAACTTGAAAGGCAGTAATATTTATATCTGCAATGATCTGACTATCAAACAGAGAGAGTATGAATCAAAACTGAAGGATGAGCTCAAAGTTAGGATTTCGAAAGGTGAAAATGTGAAGTTGAAATATATCAACGGGGGCCCAAAAATTGTTACAACAAAAAACTGATTGCATCGAGTATTGCCCAATCATCAATCTCTGTTTACTATCAGAATGTTAGAGGACTCAGAACTGAATTACATCAACATCTCTTAAACTCCCAAGGCTGTAGCTACGATATTCTGATATTTACTGAGACATGGCTCAACGATACATTTTATGATTCTGAACTGAACTTACCTGACTATACAGTTCACAGATGTGACAGATTAAGCTCCATCAGTTCTTCTAGAAGGGGAGGCGGAGTGCTCATCGCTGTTAGGGGGGGGAGACCCCCGGGGGAGGGAACGAGCCACCGGCGACCCCCACAGCGGAGCCAGGAAAGCGAACCACGAGTCGCCCAACAGGAGAGTCACGCAGGAGCAAGAACCGGAGACCGGACCGCATGGTAGACCCAAAGAGGAGTGAAGAACACACCCTCCAGAGCCATCACCCACCACAACACGACCCAGCCGGGTAAGAAAGAAAGCTCAAGGTAAAGAAATCCGCTACCTCCGTCAGTCCTGATCAAGCGGGGACGAAAGAGAAAAAGGAAGACCAAAAAGAACCTGATATATAGTCCCCGAAGAAATATATCAATTTCGTTGATTCCTATGAACTGAAACCCTGCATCATCAACAAGAAAATAGCGCCCAGGAGGTACAAATCCACAAAGTCCTTTATAGATTATCAAGAGTTTTCTAAACTTCGTTCGCAGACTCATAAACTTGCAAGAAGAGACTATCAATCTTACGTGCATACCACTGAACAATCAGTAACTACCAATATGAAGGCTTTCTGGAGTTTTGCGAACAGCAAACGAAGAGTTGGAGCAATTCCATCAGAACTTTCCTCAGGAGAAGACATAGCCAATATGTTTGCTGAATATTTTTCAACGGTCTATAGCAATGCCGAAAGTGATATAACTCGAATTCTATGTTGAATATATCAAAATGTCATATATCTATATCAGATGTGTACTCAAAGCTGTGTGGATTATGCCCTTTCAAAGGTCCTGGCCCTGATGGGATACCTCCAAGTATCCTGAAGTACTGCGGTTTCAATCTGGCCCGTCCTCTCTTCTGGATTTTCAACTTGTCATTAGAAACCGGTTTTTTTCCTGATATCTGGAAAATGAGTTTCATCACACCTATATTAAAATCAGGTAAAACATGTTCCGTCACTAACTATAGACCAATAAGTATTTTAAGCTCCATTCCAAAAGTTTTTGAATCTCTTGTCTGTGACTTTTTGAAGTCATCAATAAACGGCACACTAATAGATCAGCAATTTGGATTCCAACCGCATAAATCAACAGAGTTGAATTTACTAACATATGATCATTTTATATCGAATGCTTTAGATCAGGGAATACAAGTCGACTCCATTTATACCGATTTTGCCAAGGCTTTCGACAGGGTGAACCACGAAATTCTCATATACAAACTAGAGAAATTTGGTATTTTCGGACCACTTTTACGATGGATTCAAAGCTACCTGTCGAATAGGAAACAAATTGTCAGGGTATGTGGTTTCATGTCCAGGGATGTGAATGTGCCCTCAGGTGTTCCGCAAGGGTCACACCTCGGGCCTATTTTGTTTAATATATTCATCAATGACATTCATGAATCCTTTCACAGCTCAAAATTCCTATTATTTGCCGATGATCTCAAGCTTTACACTACTGTCGTCGATGAACGGAACTGCATATCTCTCCAACGTGACTTGTCAAACTTGAACGACTGGTGCACCAGAAATCATATGGACTTGAATGTCAATAAGTGCTTTAGCAATTACGTTCAGTCGCTCCAGATCTCCATTAACTTACATCTATCAATTAAACGGTACCAATTTACAAAGGGTATCGAATATAAAAGATCTGGGTGTAACTCTGAAATCCGACCTCAATTATTACTTGCATATCTCTAATATAACATCCAAAGCCCTGAAAATGCTTGGTTTTGTCAAAAGGTGCTCTCAACATTTCACGGACATAAATTCCATCAGGTTACTTTACTGCTCCTTGGTCAGACCTCATCTGGAGTTTGCAGCATGTGTATGGTGTCCTGGCTATAGCACTTATAGAAAGAAAATCGAAAAAATTCAGCAAGCTTTCTTAAGATACATAGCGTTTAAAAAACACTACACTACTTATAATTATGAGAATCTCGAAATTGAGTTGAACTTGAACAGTTTGAACTCTCGTCGCCAAATAAGAGACCTCAGGATGTTGTTCAACCTAATAAACTCCATACATTGCGCTCCTGAGCTGAATAGCTACATTAGTTTGCACGTTCCGTCCAGATCCACTCGTTCAAACTTCTCCTTCTATATTCCACCATTCAGAACCAATATAGCCGGTAACTCATTTGTTATCAGATCATCTAGGCTTGCCAATCACCATTCAGATAGCCTGGACTTTTTTATGGGTTCTGCACACTTTGAGTACGCCCTGAGAAAGTGTGTCTAACATTAGCTTTGTTTTTTGTCTTCCTCAGTTTTATTGTTACTCTAATAAAAACGATGCCTCTTAAGCATCAGATATTTTATATATTTAAATGTCACTTATAAGTGTTTTATTTGTATTTTTAAGGAATGCGATGTCAACCTTATAAATTTTGTAGTAATGAGCAATGCTCGTAAATAAATAAATAAATAAATTTGTAATGCCCCTCTGTGCCACCTATATGGGATCATTTTCAACTGTGATGAACCTTTCACGGTCAGAAATAATTAAAAGATTTTTTAATACTGACACTCTCAACCGCAGTGCAATTCTCAATTTTTTCACAATAATTCACTTTTCAGTGTCATCAGTAAAAAATTGAAAAATTTCAATAGTCCTGGATTTATTTTGAGCTTTTCATTTCGGAACAGGGGGTTGGTGACTGCCCGACTTCATCATTTGACATGTGGGTCTTATTCAGCACATCGAGAAGTACAGAATTGTGCTGAAAAAGTTATATTCACAAGACATTTGTATGAGATGAATGAATAATTTTAAATTTTCATGAAGTAGGAGTGGGGGTTATTGACTGCCCGACAAAATCATTCGATATGTGGATCTTATTCTGCGCACATTAAGAAGTATGGATTCATGTTGAAAAAGTTCCATCCACGAGACTTTTGAATTAAATAACGGATTGTTTTAAATTTTCTCAAAGTAGGAGTGGGGGGTTAGTGACGCCCCGACATAATCTTTCGATATGTGCGTCTTATTCTGTACATCAAGAAATGTAGATTTGTGTTAAAAATGTTCCATTTACGAGATTTATCAAATATGAAATGGTTTTGATTTCTCTCTCAGTTGGAGTGCATAAAAAGATTCTCATCCACGAGTCTTTCTACATTTTTCCTGCCTTTCCACATATACAATAAGATGAAAACGACTTGTTCGTTGGGCGAATTCGTGAACTATCCACGAGTTCGTAATACATTTTGTGAGCCGCTGGCGGTCGACTTCGGCAGCGCAACGCGACAAACTCGTGGATAGAAACTCGTGGCCACCTTTACACTCGTATAAATATCTGATCATGGAACGAAAATAAATCAACATAAAATTATGATTCCTCAAACAGGAAAAGAGAATTGGCAATTCACAAGTTCATGTCTTCAATTCGCTACAGTCCATATCACAAAGTAAAATTATCACACAACTTTTTCTAAACATTTATGCCATTTCATATAGTAAAAAAATTTGAAAACTGGAAAATCTAGAAGTTGAGTGTTGGTTCTAACAAAATTTTGTTGATTTTATAGTCATTTTGGGTATACAGTCACTTGAAATATGAAATAACAATAATTATATAATGAGAACTATAGCTATATTTACCCCTCAAATATTTTATCTTTTATTTTTCATGTAGAAGGTGAAAAAGAGAACTTCAACACCGTTTATTTATTATGATTTCATGCACTCATTTTATTTTTGTTCTTGCTATGATAATTCCTCACATAATACCTTACAAGATTGTTCCAACAAGACTTGACTGATCATAAACTAGTAGAAAATTAATATTGGAATGTGATATTTAGTTGACTCTGACCAGTTTATAATCAATCTAATGTGCTGTTGGAACAAGCCCTATATTGCTCAGAAACACTCTCAATCAAATCATCTTACTCATAAAATCAAGTTTTTCTCAAGTACCTTTCTGAAAACATCAAAACATTCGAAAACCCTACTTACGCCTTTCTTTGCCTTCTTCTTTCCCCAATACCTTTCGGAGTCAGCTTCGAAACCCTTCTTTTTCTTGGGAGGAAGTTTGCGTGTCTTGATTGGCTTCGATTTTTTTGGGGAATATTCTTCCTTGGAATCGCCTTCGCTTTGTTCCTTGGCAGATTCGTCGTCTGATCCCTTCTTGGCCTTTTTGGGCGCAGGCTTCTTTCCAGTCGACGAACGTTTTTTCTTCTTGTCATCTTCAGAGGCCTGTTTGACAAAAATTTTTAGAAATAAATTTTGTCATTAAATATTTCAGAATCGTAATTTCACCAGTGACTATTATTTACTGATGCTTTAACTGAATCAAGGGGGTTTTAAAATTCAAGTGAAATTTAACCAACCCGATATATTTATTCTTTGAAAATACACAATATATTTCATGAAATATCTTCACCAGGAAGAAAACGGCAGGCCGTGCATTTCCTGTCCAAGAGAGTTGAAGCTAAATCGTAGACACGCCCGCCATAGAAAAAGCCTCCATACCATATATAAGAGGTATGACAGATCGGATAGGACAAACGTTAAAGGAACATCATGTAAAAGCAATACTGAGGCCGACACGAACCTTCTGAGACAGTTTGAGGTCAGCTAAAGATCCAAGAGAGTCGTGGGTAACACCAGGTGTGTACCGGATTCCGTGTAGCTGTGGATCGGTTTACATTGGAACCACCAAACGAAGAATCCAGATACGGCTCTCGGAACATAAGAGAAATTGGCGGACAGACAGATAAGTCGGCAGTGGCAGAACACGCACTCGGAGAAGGCAATCACGTAATTGCTTTTGACGAAACCCAAGTGCTCGACAGGGCTTTTATCTACTATCCGAGATTACACAGAGATGCAATAGAGATAGACAAACATAAAGACAATTTTAATCGAAAAGAAGAGGGCATAAACATCAATAAAGTCTGGTTACCAGCATCGAAGAATACACGGCCAAAACCGGAAAATATTTCATCTCAAATCAATGAAAATGCAGCCGTGAATCTCTCTGATCGGAAATATTCAAAAGATGAATTCTGTATATCAGCCAAAGGTGGTAACTTTGCCATGACGCCAGAGGAAGTACCCTACGAGGACATCATTGCGAACGTCGAAGCTGGAATTCGACATTTGCCAAACGACATTGCGGAAGAAATTCGCATTGAAACACCACAGATTTTGATGCGAGCGAAACCGTCCAAGGCCCACACAACGGAGAAAGAAAGGCGCTGAAAAATCTCAATAATGATAAGAATATCTTGGTTTTGGCAGCAAAGGAATCTCCACCGTCGTGTTGAACACGAGGCATTACATAGAGAAAATGTCCAATCTTTTAGATCCAGAAACGTATAATAAGAGAATCAATAGAGATCCGACCGCAGCAATTATCAGAAAAATTAGTCATCTAGTCCGCTCATCAAGCCTAGGTGACACCACTAAGAAATTTTTATAGAAATCTGTAGCCCTTCCTCCTCACCTTTATGACGGGATAACATAAAGGTGGCACAGCAAATTTCGATAATTCGTAGCATAAAGGTCAATAGTCGTTTAGAAAACTGCAGATATCTACTACATTTTCTTCCACCGAGGAAACTAAAATCTTATGGAACTTGGCACCAAATTTCAAGAAATGCTAATGTATTCTTTGAGATTCGAGGGGATAAAACTCAAACATCCACATGACAGTTCGAAAGTCGCATTCTAAGCGAATCACTGTCGCTCCGCTTCATTTTTCAGCAGGGTCCCCCTCCAGAGGATCTAGGTTTCTGGTTAGGGAATGGATAATGATAAGATTGGCAACTCAAGCAATATCATTGCACTTCCTACTCCCTCCCACTCATGCACCTTTTTTTACGAGACCTCACCATGTGTGACACACCACTATATGAAAGGTCATAAATTTAAATTTTTTAATATAATAATTAGTTTATTCAGCTATGAAGCTACTGAATACAATTATCTTATAACATGGAATGTAAAATTTTGATTATGAACATTAACAATGGAATATATTATTTTCACAAGTACACTCATCTGTATGAAATTCAAAAAAATCAATCAATAAATGTAAAAATCATTATTTCAGTCTATGATATTTATTCTGGAGACGAAAAATCCAAATTTTTCAAAAGTCAATGTTCGTCTTGACAAAATTTGTACACATTTTTCGAAAATTTGTTAAACTTCCACAATTTTTCATTTCTATCGGCAATTTCGAAAGTTTTCAAGCCTTTATAAAATAGTTGATTTTGTCCAAAATTTGTATTATACCTTTTCAATTTGATATCATTGGAATTCCTTGTATTATAATTTGTGTTGTAGCTAGTGAGTTCCAAGTTGTGTTTCAGGTATTTTGGAAGCATGTTATTTTTCAATTTATATAAAAATATATAAGTATTCAGATATAATCTCTGTTCAACACTCAAAATTTCAAGGGACTCATGCATCCATAAAACTTTGGTATAGATATCTTCATTTAAAACTACTCTCAGAGCCCTGTTCCGTAATTTCAGTAAAATAATAAAATAATTCAGTTTTTCTAGCTATTTTTCCTGAAATATATGTGAGATGCTCATTAAAATTTAGTGAATTATCTAATTACACACCTATATATTTGAATTCAGAAACAATTTCAATTTTTTCATTGCCAATAAAAAAAGATCTTGAATTTTGTACTGCTCTATTTGAAAGTAGTATGAATTTTGATTTATCTGGGTTCAGTTTATGTTTATTGAAATTAACCAGTTTTCCATATATTTAACATCTTTCTCTAAAGAATTTATTATTTCATCTATTGATTTTCCAGTAACATATATTAAGGTGTCATCAGCAAACAATTGTACTTGACAATTTTTGATTACTTTATTGATATCATTAATATATAAAATGAATAATAGTGGTCCCAAAACAGATCCTTGTGGAACACCGTGTTCTGACAAAACATAACTGGAAATGTTATCATAAAATTTTGTAATTTGTAATCTATTTTAGAGATAAGATTCAAACCAATTTATCACCTTATCAGTGAATCCCATTCTGTTCAATTTTTTCAAAAGAATTTCTCTATTAATAGTTTCGAATGCTCTTTTGACATCTAAAAATAAAACTCCAACTATTTTCCCTTCATCAATCGATGACTTCCAATGGTTCAGCAACGTTTTTTTTTTTGATAATTCTAATGGCCTACCAAAAATTCACTAGGAAAACGTACCACTAAGACCTATAGTGAATACAATAGGTTCACCAACATATGAAATGGCCAAGTATCTAACCACCCTGCTACAACCCCTTACTGGGAACAAAGACTCATATATTAAGGACTCGGGACAGTTTATTTATTTATTGGTCACAAAGATACAAACAGGCATGAGCCCACTGGAGTATCCGTTTACAAGCTAATAGCTAAAAACTTAAAACTAAGTACTAACAGTTCTGGTAATTTATGTGAATACATTTCGTTTTCCTAAAACTAATTTATTATAGCAATACCTTAATACAATACAGAATTAACCTCAATTTCACACCGAAGGTTCCAACTGTATACATAATTCATCACTAGAATAGTAATTGAAAAGGAGAAAAGTATAGTTTTCAACCATTTAATAAAATATATTTTAAGTCCTTCACTTCACGTTAAGATGCAGAAAATATATCAATGTGATCACTGAATAGGTTGGTATTACGAACCATCCTGCTCAAGGGTGAATTTTGAGAGGAATTCGTGCGCCGGAATGGTACATGGAATAAAAGGTTCGTTCTGAGATACCGATTTGGAATGTTGAAACTGACTTGACTAAGAATGTTAGAGTTGTCTATAGAATTGTTGATTTTATGTAGAAATGAAATGTCAGAGATTATTCTTCTGTTTGACAAAGATATTAGATTGAAATGTTTTCGAGCATTATTAATTTCCCCATGGTAGTTGAAGTTTTCTTTATGAAATATATATTTGATGAATATGTTCTGAATGTTTTCTAGACGATTAATGTACGTTCCATACTGTGGGCACCATACTATACAAGCGAAATTCAATTTATTGAACACGTAAGCATAATAAACAGATATAAGAGATATGATATTCACAAAATGTCTGCAGGTTCTCATTACATAACCCAACATTCTTGAGGCAGAGTTTGCAACGGATAAGAAAGGATAAAAGACATTAAACTAGGTCTGAGAGATATACTAGTAAGTTTCGATGGTTCCGGTCAAAGAAACAATTCAGTTGATTGGAGATGTATTCCCAGCAGACATAACCGCCCTGTATGCTCACTGCTTGTCATCGACATATTTCCAGTGGGACAACGTTTTCTATGAACAAACCGACAGCACTGCAATGGGCAGCCCGTTGAGCCCTGTAGTTGCTAAGTTTTTCATGGAGAAGTTTGAACAGCAGGCCTTACAGAAAGCGATCTTGAACACACACTGCTTGCTAAGGTATGTAGATGATAAGTTTGTGGTGTGGCAGCATGAGGAAGAACAACTTAAGGTATTTTTCTCTAATCTGAACTCTCGCAACGACAAAATCCAATTCACAATATAACAAGAAACCCAAGGGACAATTTCTTTCCTGGATGTGCGCTAGGGAACAGACGTGAAAATGGGACACTGGGGCATAAGGTATACAACAGAAAACTTACACACTCAGATAGATATCTGAATAAGAACTCCAATCACCAACCACACCAGAAGAGAGCCCGCTGCATCTGTGAACCACAAAACCTCCCCGAGGAACTTGACCACCTGAAACGAGCCTTGAAAGGGAACGGATATAACGAAGCCGAATTCGAACAGGCAATACGGCCCAAGAGAGCCATATATAAGAGGTGTGACAGATCGGATAGGACGAACGCTAAAGAAACATCATGTTAAAGCAATACTGAAGCCGGCACGAACTGTCAGAGACCGTTAAACCCGAAAAACACCCCAGATTCGATGGAAATGATGCTTCATTTCAAATGGAAATCATTATTTCAAAAATTTCATTTTACTATAGAACAGAAACACACAACATGTAACTTAATACATATACATTCACACGAATGGTTGGATTGAGACTTTGCAATTAATACGACCGACCTACCTGTCGTGTAATCTGATGGCCGAGTCTCCGCAGATTTTTTTATACCCCGTTGCCATACATCAAACATACAGACGAAGGTTTTGACCTTCCAGTGGCCACTATTGATCCGGTTCGATAAGATTATAAGTTATAAGTTTTCACTAAAGGTTCTGAGTATCTGAAGGGGATGAATGGATCCATCAAATTAAGTCAAATCTGTAATTTGACACCGTTTGGAAAATGAATATACCCTAGCACACTTCTCACAAGTATTGAAATTCTCATTGCAATTTACTGTGGTAATCCTTCAGAGTAAATTTACTTAAACATACTATCGACTGTCTCCTTCGCGTCAGATAGATATCCCCCTACATTGTGAATGTTTCTCAATATTATTCCTGTTTGATTGAAAATGATGCAAATCCTGACATTTGATTACTAGAAATAGCGACCTAGTAAGCAAATTCTTCAGCTACTTCTTCGATTTAGTTTGTTGGTTTTTCCAAATGTACTTGGAGCAGATAATAATATCGTCTTCATTATTTTCATAACATATTTCACATTCGATTGATTTTACTTACAAAAAGATGCAGAATCAATATGAAAATAAAGGGCGAAGTTGAACTTGGTGGCAAAGTGCTACTTTGTTGTTCTCTTTTGAACAAATCAACATAGCATTAAATAGTCTGAGGCCGGGGTCATACACAGGGAGGAACACTGGTTAAAAGAGAATTCAAAGAAGCTGCCCAGAATCCCTAGCGGAGGGAATCCGGAATGTGTGGAAACCACTAATTCAAAAGAAGAATTAATTTCGCCTCGACGAACCAGAACCTCGCGCCATTACATCCATTTCCCGCTGAAACCAATGAGCACTTTATAACCGACTGACTATGCCTCGAAATATTGTCAGCCATCACCCGAAGATGATGGCGGATACAAGCAATCGAAACGTCGTGAGGTACACTCAACTTGACACTTGGTTTCGAAATTTGTTCATATTGACTTATACTCCTTCATTTAAATTGTATTTGAATCACTAATTTATAATCAATGTTTTATTTATTGTCACAATAAAATATGTTGATTAGTTGAATTTTAAATCTTACTCTGAACAAATACAATTTGAATTTCTTGTTTGGTTACGAGTGCTTTATTTGATTTGAATTTTGACCCTATTATTTGACGTGTTTTTATGTTTATTTTTGCGTTTTGATTAACTTCTGCTTATTCTTTGCAAAGAAGAAGAGGAAGAAGAAGAAGAATAAGAAGAATAATTTATTCAAATAGGATTTCCTAATATACAGGTTAGCTAACTTAAAATATAGTATAAGTAACTAAATTTATACTAATATTAAACTGTATATACATACTATTACAAACATATATTATTTTAACTGAAAGAAAAGAAATATATATTATTTGATTGATTTACCGGGTTATTAGATTCCATTATTTCCATCTTATAAGTTTTTTGTAACAAGTTTCGAGGTTGATTCTATAGACAATGGAAGCCCGAACCAATACCACTCAACAAGGAAAATCGTCAACCACATTCAAGCTAATTCAAGGGGAGCAAATTTTCGAGTCAGGCGGATTTATTCCCATTCAAATAGACTGACGTAGAGCAATATTAACTAGGTAGAACCACGACACAACTCAACGTCGAAAACAACCCCTGAAGTCTGAAGGCAATAGAGAATATTCGGTGTTAGGCATTGAATACGTACTATTGCGAAGTATTTAAAATGAGTCCATATCCATTGAAACCATCCCAAACATGACATGTTTCCAACACCTACATCAAATAAACACTATAGTGAACAATACCAACACCTTACTAGATCTTGTCATGGCACAAGACTCAAATCAGTTAGCCCCGCCATCGATGTTCTTATACCACCGGACCCTTATCACCCACCCCTTCTCTTTGAACTTTCAATCCCATCTTCTAACAACAGTGAACTATGCCTTATATCCATTACTATAGGGACTTCAAGTCAGACAATTATTTCTTAATCAAACAACTTTTAGACCAAGTTACTTGGATGACCAATTTGGAAACAAATCCTTAAACGATATGATTATTATTTTATAAGATATTCTTCACATTTCTCATATATATATAAGGCATACGCTCGAAAATGAATAAATAAATTTGTTGTACCAAACATTAATAACATATTGACTATGTACTGATCTGTACATAGTCAACCCTTGTGGTTGATGCGAATTGACAAATTAAAAAAAAACTTTGTTAGAAGTTTGAACATTGGATCAATCTAGGAATCATCCGTAGGAAGGCAAGACTACATTTGCTTATCTCACATATATTTCGGAATGTTGAGCACAGTTGAACGAAACAAACTCTCTCAGAATGTCCTAATTGAAGATTGAGATAAATCAAATTGCTCCTTTTTTTTTGATCGGGTATAATAGTATATAATGAGGAGAAAAAGTGATATTTTTTCCAATTACATATGGTATTTCATCTCCTTACAAGAAAACTGCAATCCTTAGGAATAAAAGGAAACTGTCACTTTCACTGCTTAGGTAGAAAAGCAATTACTTCAAGTGCTGGAGGCATAAAACAGGTTCACTCAAAATATTATATGAAACACACATTATAGAACATATTTATATTGATAGATTTGTGATTTACGTATTTCTTGATATATTTTACATGAATATGTCTCATCTATAATTCAACCAAAGTGCTGGAGGCATAAAACAGGTTCACTCAAAATATTATATGAAACACACATTATAGAACATATTTATATTGATAGATTTGTGATTTACGTATTTCTTGATATATTTTACATGAATATGTCTCATCTATAATTCAACCAATCAAGCTGTATTGAACGAATACACAATAACATATCAACATATTTTAGAATAAATACGATCTGAATCGAATGAGATGATAACAATTAACAACGAATGATGATCTGAACTGTACAGTGGATAAATATCATATGAGTTATTTTACAAGTGATAAATTCAATTTCTTTTTTTACATGAATATGTCTCATCTATAATTCAACCAATAAAGCTGTATTGAACGAATACACAATTACATATCAACCTATTTTATAATAAATACAATCTGAATCGAATGAGATGATAACAATTAACAACGAATGATGATCTGAACTGTACAGTGGATAAATATCATATGAGTTATTTTACAAGTGATAAATTCAATTTCTTTTTCCTCGTTTTGTTCTTTAAACCGCTTAGGATATTATTGAAGTCCTGCGAAATAGAAAACAAGAGAATTACGAATGAAGTTATGTTAAAGAAATAATTATAATCAACTACCAAAATAACGAGACTAAAGGAATAAACACTTACGAAATCGTCATCACTAGAATCGTCTTTATCTCCATCATTTGTTTCTGAAAAAAGATGTGAAGTCAAATCAGTTCAATAAAAAAACTTTCGATACTGATGAAAATATTGTCAGATTTGGTATTATTACTGCAGGAAAAAATATTTTAACTCTGGAGAACCGCTTACGAATCGGGTATACAGTTTTAGTGTTACAATATTCCACTACGAGTATTACACAAATGAATTGAAATATGCAGTATACTCGGTTCTGCTAAGAAAGAGACTGGGTCAGCAGAAATCGTATCTGAGAAGAATTCACAGATCTTGTGTGGTTTGGGTATATATTCTACGTGCATGGCAGAATGTGAGAGAAGTTTGCTGAAATAAATGGGCAGTGTTAGACCTGACTGCCACTGAAACCTTCGAAAGTCTGCTGGATCTATACATAACAGATGAAGTCTTAGTGCTCGTCAATATGCACATCAACCTTCTAAATCGAAATATTTATCACTGTACGATCTCAACAGTTCAACATTCCTGACTTTCAAATGAGGTGTCACAAGTCAAACAATTTCTCCATATATTTAAAAAATAAAAAAAGTTGAATGCCCTTTCATCCCAATTAAAGAATGAAAAAAGGAAAAAGTTTTACGAAATCACTAGGGTGGTATTTGTACTCAATTTCGTAATGTACTGAAGATTTAATGAGTGATTTAATGTATTGACTGATCAACAATAATTCCAAGTCAGCTTCGAAATAAAAAACTTCATCAATTTTAGAAAAACCCAATATATTTGTACGCAATTTCAAACAAGGTATGATAGAGTCGGGTATTTTCAGCGAAAAAATCCCGTACACCTCAACTTGCAATATAAACTGGGCTTCCAAGGAAAGGTTATATGAAAATCAAGTGATGATTATTTGAAATAAAAAACTCACCCTCGTCCAAAGGTTCGGGTTTAATATTAGCAGTGGTCGACATCCAATCACCAAAACTATCTTCCTTTTGAGGTTCAGGATCTTTCAAAATTTCCTCACCACCGTTTTTGTCCTGCACCTTCGCCTTGTTTTTATCAGTTGCTAATAACTGCCGTTCAATACAGGTGTTAGTCCTGACCAAACTCTCTTGCAATCCTGACCCAATAGTTGGACAAACAGTATTACTTTTCTTCTGATTTGAAGGAGTGGATTCGGTAATTTCTTCATCTTTCAAAGAGAAAACATTCCCAATTATTGGACATTCAAACATTTTTAATACTCGGGGGTGTTTCGGAGTTTTTGAGGTAGAATTCATTGGTTCATTGCCAACTTCATACAGAAAAACTATACAGTCATACAAAGTCGTAGTGCATAACTCATAATGGATTGTTCATAATAATTGATAGTCTTGAATTATCAATTTTTGTTATGTATTATAAGATGCACAAAAAATGAATATGCATATGCGCGGAATCGGAAATCTTTGTCACACGTGGAGACAGTTAACAGATCATGCACCATTTCAAGAAGAAGAATTAGACATGATTTATGCATTATACGTTCAGTAAACCATATTTCTCTCATGTATTGTTGATTAAAGATATCCACTAAATTATGAAGTTGTAAATGCATGAGGAAGTGGATATTTGATGGCCAACATGTGTTTTTATGTGTCTTTTTTCTATGTGTCGAAGTACATTTTCGTATACAATTCATCTTCAACCGAGGGATAGCAACACTTTTCAAGCAATAAATAACATAATATATCAAGTGATAGCTCATTTGAAAGGAAATTCTATTCTATACCCAACTATGCGGAGAAATCGGAACATGCCTATTTAGATCTGAAGTTAATTATGTTCTTAAATAACAAAATACCCATAAAAGGAGGGCTACTGAAATAATAACCAGTAAAAAAGTGAAAATATGGAAACGCAGAATTAAAATTCTAATTTATTGATATCATTCGCTGACATGAACTGTATTAATTTGTCAAGGAGTTAAGAAAGTGTCACGATAAAATAATATTGGCGGCAGCCACTAATTTATAGCACACGTGTATTGTAAGTGAGTCATTACGTTACAGCTGTCAGGAGGGTGGGGGTTGAAAAAGTACTGTAATCGACTCGGGGAATAAGGCCAATTGCACTCGCGAATTACTGCACTGGGCAAAAGCCTTGTGCTCACAATTTTTCGCCTGTACGTAATTGGCACTTACCCCCTCGTTACGTAATATGCTATAATTTCATCTATTCTGTGATGAAATCTCTATATTTCTGTAATAAATTTGTAAAAAACCCGTTAATGTAAAAATAAATGAATATTAGTTATTTCAACATAATAATAAAAACCTGAGCATAATTGAAGCAAATATGCATTTCTTTGAACATTTGAATACAGAATAGAATACCCTTTCGGAGTAATGAAAATTATGACTCAAAAAAAAACGAACAAAAAAAGGGTACCGCCCAACTAGCAATTTTATATTTTATAATAGTTGCGAGAATGTTTCGGAGAAACAAATTATAAAACTGTATTCCTCTCAGGAATGTTTTCAATGTGTTTATAAAACAGCTATAAGTAGTAAATTGGCACCGTTTTATATAACATTATAGTCTTTATTAACATTTTGTTAAGCCTTTTAAAAACACTACAAAACAGTTTTGAAAACATTTCGACCGATACTATAAAAGTTTTCTAACATTCTTAAAAAGTAGTTTTGTAGACTTCTCTTACTGCACTTCTGCAACATATTTGAGCGATACTTATAAAATAATAAATAGACAATTTCATAAGAGTTTTTTAGTTGTTTTAAGTAAGCGTTATAAAATATAATGCAGTCTAATAAGATACCGATAAAAAAAAAGTGTTTTCTTAAAGGCGCAAGAAGTAATTTTGTATTGGACACTAGGAAAATATAATAGACATGTCACCAACTGAAAACCAACAAATGGAAAAGTTGAAGCCATTTTAATAATTTACCTTTTGGACTTATAAAACTGTTGAAGACATTGTTTGTGCTTCAAAGATTGATATTTTTACTGCAAATGAAATTTTATTGACAATATATATAGCGTATTATTAGCAAAATTTAAGCGCGCCACTCATTTATTGTTTTTTTTTAGGAAAAAATATTGATTATACAAAAATTTACACTGTCGAAATGTCAATTTTCTACTCGCAAACTCAACTCAGTTTGTTCTAAAGAATATGATCTATGTCGATATTCCGGATTGCTATCATTTCAAAATGGCGTCATTCTATAAAATAATTCGGTACCAATAGCAATCATTTTAATGCATTTTAGCTACTATGAAACTCCTATAAAACCGTTGACAAATACTGAGTTCTGGCAGTGAGGGTATTGCGGCAGAGTCGGACTACTTTAAAAGCTATAGATTCCTACAAAAGTGATTATATGAAGATATTGCATGGGATTTCTCACATAGTTTGGATATAAGTATTATCCATCAGGATATTTTGGCATCTCCCATTGGTTATGAAGGCTAAATTTCGAAGGAGCTTTTAGCTAGTAGTTTGAGGGTATCTATATATATATATATATATATATATATATATATATATATATATATATATATATATATATATATATATATATATATATATATATATATATATTAACACATATATATGATGCGTTGTTTTTTCGGGAGATCGAAACTCAAGACATCACCTAGAAGATGGCAAATGAGACTTTGCCGAAACGTTGTGAGAATTATCCTTCAGAGGATCAAAACCACAGAACACGGAATGAAACCCGAAAAAACAACGCATCATACTTCGTCCGTGAGAATCTTCATGCTAACACATATATATATATAACTATATATATATATATATATATATATATATATATATATATATATATATATATATATATATATACATACATGGTGTTACACTCAAATCGACGGATTTTATAATCATTATATTAACCTTTTCCTGTTTTTAGCAAGAAAAAAATGTAAACACTATGTATTACGTGGGAGATTTTGAAGTGTTTTGTAGTATTTTCAATAAACAGAGTGACTCAAAAAGTTTCCAAATATTTTTTTAATGGAACACCAACGCTTCGAATTGAGTCTGAAGCTATTATTGTATGATATTGTATGATTCTTTTGATTCACCTAAGTGAACCTGTTTTTGAAAATTAACGACAGAGATTCCCCTATCTCTGTACATCATATTATCGTAACATATTTTCAGTCTTCGTCTAAACGAACCACTTTTCTTAATTTTTTTCCAATGACCAATATTACACGACATCAAGCGTTAGGTAGTTATCGGGACACACTTGTCAAATAAAACTCACAAATTGACCTCTAAAATCAATGACAGCTGGTTCTTCCTGAAAGCTGCATTTCATTCTTGGCGACATCAAATATACATTCGCAGAAGCAATTAGATTGTATAACAGATATTTTGTTGTGGTAGAATTTTAGTAGATATACCATTCTATAAAATAGTTGGGAAGTTATCATTCATGTGACAATATGGTTATAAAAACAAAATTATGTAAGCATTCCAATAAAATAGTTTCATCAACGCTACAGGAAGCACTTATAAAAAAAGCTTCAAATAGTTTTATAAAGATTGTTGTTTTTGTTTATAAAGATCATAACAAACTAGCAGAAAAGTGCTATAAAACTCCTCCAAACGATTTACTTTTATAGCAAAATATGTTTTATAAGTAAGTTGTTAAAACGTTTCTGTGATAATTTCGTGACAATCTTATAACGGTTTTTTAATTTTATTTTATAAACGTTTCTATGACAAATTTATGAAACACTATTATTGCCTACAACTATATTGTGTTCACAGGTCGTCTAATATAATATTTTAGCATTTTGGAAGTAATTATAAAATAGCAACAAAATAAAACTGTTGCAGCACCATGAAATTATAAAACAATTTTGCTGGTTGGGCGGCTAAGGGGGCGGTCGATTTCGTATAGCGTATAGTCGATCAATTTCATTTTGAAACTTTTTGTAAAGATCAATTACCCTATCACCAAACTGATATCATTTGCACTCGACGCGCGTTTAGCTAACAATGAAAGCATCTTCAGAAGACGAAAATTGATAATTGTTTGAAAGTGATTATTTTCTGGTGGACATTTTTTTGTAATTAACTGGGTTTCTAACCAACCATTATCTAAAAAAATAAGTATTAATATTGGAATCTATCCAAGTGTAGAAGGGTAGACTTATATCTACTGCGAAAGGGTGAACACAAGATGTACATGAAGAACAGACAGATGGTGGTTCTAAATTATCAGAGCACATTCTTACTGCCGATGGAGAGCACACAGTAGGATTGAATGACGCTAAAATGATGACAAAAGAGAGTATTGACAGGAAACGAAAATTATAATAATCTGCTTTCATCATGCTTGGGAAGATTGCATCTCTATGAGTTCGCTTGATGTGGATCGCGTCTGGTTGCCCCTCCTGAAAGACAAGATATCAAAATTTTGACAAATATCGACTATCAAAATTATTCAATCAACGCAGCAACTTGTCGGGATAGAGAAGTCTACCCTTTTACACTTGTATAGATTCCAATATCATTTTTCCAGATCGAGGTTGGTTAGAAACCCAGAAAACTATGAAAAAAAATTGATATAGTATCAATAAAATTAATATATGTAGTATCAATTTTCTTCTCCTGAAGATGCTAACGATGTTAGCAAAACGCGCGTCGAATGCAAATAATATCAGTTTGGTGTTAGCGAAATTGATCTCTCTCTAAAAATCAGTAGATTTTGGAAGGAACAATAATTTTGCAACTGGTCTGAGGGTGATCAACCTATCAAGCCGTCTTGATGGAAGTTGACTGGTATGTAGCTTTGGATTTGGTATATCTTGAGGATTCTGGTCATCAGTTGTTGCCTGAAGACCTTTAAGAAAAGTGAAGCGGAAAAATATGTCTATTCATGTCTCGATAATGCACCAGTCTATGGTTCTTCAACTTTTTTGTAGATTGGGTCGTCAGTGAATTGATCATCTTGAATCATGAGCCTAATGAGCATTACATTTTCATATTGCAACAGCAAAAAGTCATTTTCGGTGCACGTTTCGCCAAACAAGTTGAATATTGCATTATGACTGAAATTGCCATGATTGAAGTGCCTAAAACGTGTATTCAATTAACTGAAAATGACACAAAAACCCATATAAGATTGGCGAACGAGCTGTACCAATATTCAATGAAAATTGTATCTGTGATAAAGTTGTTATGGCAAGAGCCAAACTCAAGTATAATTCACTTAGCACATTCATCCTAACAAAATTTGGTAAACTTTATAAAAGGACAGATCCAGGGGAAGGTGATGATCCCCATACCTTGAGTTGAGATAATGAAATACGATTTCGTTCAAATTTGGATTTGTTATGGTACCACTGGTACCTGTCCAGGCTAGATCTAAGCTATGTAACCTCGCCCTGATGCGAAGGCCGGATCCGACCTGGATTTCATGTCAATGGAGTCTATAGATCAATGGGAAGTTAAATAGCATCGTCAGCCCCTCTCAAACTGTTACGATATCTGTTGCTTTCCACATTTACACAATTTGAAAACTCTGACAGTGAAAACTAGCAACTAGGAACTCCAAAAAGGTTATTTGACTCTGGTACTGTAATAGCCCAACTGAAAATTGTGCCAGTGTGTAAGGTTCTGTGACTGCAATGATGATCAAGCCAATCGTAAATGTTTTCGAAATAAACGGGAAGCTACATTTGAATTGCAAGAGAGTCTATGAATCAGATTCGAAGATAAGCAAGAAAATGCATGCAAAGGAAAGGAAAATAAAGAGTGTTTCATTGTTACATCTTTGTTTGTTAACACCACCATCTTCGCTGGAATTTTGAGCGGGTATTTGCCGGAAAAAAATAATAGCCTGATTATATGCCACGACGGTCGACAAACGATATTGACCACTGTGCACAAAGATCACGAAGCACTGAACATAATTAATGTATTTTTCAACTAATAGCAGAATGAGGACCTCCCAATAGTCCATTATGGAGAGAACAACCATATACCGTTTCATTCTTCTTTAAAACGTCAGTAGTTATGATATAGGTAGGTAAGATTCATGCCAGGGAAGACAGCCTTGAAATGATAGTCCTTTATTCAGTTCACTAGAAACTCCTCATCTCATCATTTTACTACTATGCGTATTATAAATCTAAAGAAAGTTTCATATAAATATTCGAAATATAAAACTCACCCTCATCCACAGGTTCTCTCTTAATATCAGTAGTGGTCGGCATCCAACCACCTAAATCAGTTTTCTTAACAGATGCAGTATCCTCAAAAAATTCTATACGACGTTCATTGGCCTGTACCACCCCTGTATTCTTATCTGCTGTCACAAAATGTTTTTCCCCCCAGGCACTAGTCCTGACTGAACTCTCCTTCAATTCTGACTCAATCTTGTGAAAATCATCATTACTTTTCTTGTGATTTCGAGACCTCAATTCTGTTTCTCCTTTCAAAGAAAAAACATTTTGAATTACTGGGCATTCACCTGAAAGAACTTTCACACTTTGGGGTGTTTCAAGGTTTTCGGGTAGCATTTGATTCATTTGTCGATCTTTACTGCGATCTTTGGCTGGTGTGGTCAGTATTTCAGATTTAGAAAGGAAGTCACTTGCAATCAAGGGCGGCTGCTTCATTTTAGTACCTTTATCGTCAGAAGGAACTTCTCTATTTTGATTTGTGTTTTCTGGATTTTCTTGTTTCACCTCGAGAAGAACTTGCTCGGCCCTCTTGAAAGTGCTTCCAATTTTATTTTGTAAAGATCTCAAAATGCCATACGTGGTAGGGTTATCGGTGCTCTCGATTAGTTCTTTTTTTATTCTTCGTTCTATATCATTTATATTCGGTTCTGACGAGGTCTTGTTTTCAACTGTGCTGGCAGGATGGCCATCACAAGTTTTGTTTTGCTGGGGATTTTCAGAAACGCAATGTTCATCAAGTTCATCAGAATCATTCAGTTCCTCAGGTTTTATTTTCATAATTTTGGGTTTGTGTAAGGAAAGTGCTAGTTCCAAAGATCCTGGCATGAATCTTGGCTTTTGTGGTGCAAACGGTTTAATATCAAGTTCTTCGTGAGAAATAGGGCTCTCTGGTCGTTCCTGTTTTACTTTATCACAATAGACCTCCCACTGGGAAACATCTATATCCCATGGTGTTGAGTCAGAATCAAGTACAGAATCTCTCTCATCGAAGGTGCTGTTTAGGCTATGGCTTGCTGGTGTTTCAGTGTCGTTCCTTTGAGCTAACTGGGGTTTGGGCTCTCCTGGCATACCTACTGTGCCATGAAGCCTCCTAAATCTACAAACGATAAATTTACAATGAAATTTTGGTGGTGGATTAATTACCTCTTCGTAGTTTCTTTCAGTTTGAACCTACCACAATTAAAAAAAATAAGAAATAATATTGGGATATATACTTGTACTTCTAATATGAATTCTTTGTATTTTCAGATTGTTGTAGGTTAAAAACCTAAAAAACTTCGAAAACTATAATATTTTTGGCAATCGGAAAAAACTCACCTCACAATCAAACTTTTAGAATACATTTGTGATGCATGAGTACGCTGAAAGGCTTCAATTGAATCCTCAACGCATTTGAACGATACAAAAGCATATCTTGTATACTTCATTTTTTTTGCATAACCTATATCTATTCTTTTCTGTTTAGGGTAGCACCTAACCATGTCCTCTTTGGTGACTTCCTGTGCCAGATTACCGACATAGAGTGTCAAAGGATCGATGTCTTCAGGGCCTATGTTTAAGTCCTCTTCACGGTCCTTCTTGTATTCTGCCGTGAGATGACCTTGCCCAAATGGAATTTTATTCAGTTGATTTATTACTCTCTCTGGGTCAGCTGAATCCTGGAATGGATTGATGGTTGTTAATTGGAGCTAGTGTTATTCAATTATTTATTATGAATGGCGAAAAATACTATCCTTTAACAAAATAAAAAATATGATTTGATATTAACATACATTCAACTGACTTCTTAATTGAAATTAGTGAGTTCTTACGTTTAATGTTGAAATTAATGTTTTCAAGGAGGCCTGAATGTGGAAGAAAATCTTGTCGGGAATTAATGCGTGTGTGTGATGATTTGGTTTATGACGTTTTAACTTCCAAGCTGGAGTAATTATCGAGAACTAATAGACAGATCTCTGAGCTAAATTCAAAATATGTTCAAATCTATATAAAAAAAAAACAAAGTAACTTACTTTTAGAGTCACAAAACAATATCTTGGCGTGGAAGGCTGCTGGAAATGCACGTTCTCGATACTTGGGTGGAAATTCGATACAATATCCCTGTTCAACTCCAGATCTGGAAATTTAATGATCAGCGATTGGCGCTTCGATCTCTTGTTGCTGTCTTTTTCTACATCAAGAGCCCTTTTTGCATCCTCTACTGACCAGTCCTTCCTCTGGGGAATATTCTGCGACAAGGGTTTTTTCCTTTTCTTCGCATTCTTTATAACAGTAATGGCAATTTATTATTTTGATCTTCTCTAGACATATCATTATTAAAGTGATCAAAAGTTTTTTGTAACTTGAAACGTAAGACTCGTCAAACTGTGATAATGAAGACTATTATTATAACTCTTTGAAACAATTAGTTCATTTATTTCAACCCACAGGAAAAAGTGCTGAAGTTGTCAATTCGACATTGATTGAATGAATCATATTTTGAGCGTGACAAAATGAAAATAATATTTCATTACAGATTCAACTAATCCAAAAAACTTTATTGTGTTACACGAGTGTTAGGAGATTACATATATTATGAAGTTTGAAGACAAAATTTTGAGAACATGTTTTGTTTCTATTCAATTCAATTAAAAAAAAACTAGTTAACTATCCTAATATACTATTGAATACGGACATTATTTACCTAAATGCTCAAAGTATTCTGATGAACATTGTTGAAATTCGGGAGACCTTAATATGCTACAAACCAAAAATAATCTTATTGGGTGAAACAAGGACAACTAGTGACATTGAGGATTCTGAAATTCTAATTGAAAACTATAATTGTATTCGGTGTAACTCTTCAAACAGGTACACAGGAGGTGTTTTACTGTATGTGAAAAATAACATAAGCTTTTCTTTCTTCAAATCATTTGTATTGGAAGGAAACTGTTGGTCTTGAATTTTGAGAATTAATTTAATGTCTTCCGTATGGTTAATTGGTTCTTTATACCATTCACCATCAAGTTCAGATTCTAATTTTATTGAACATCTTGAAGAAATTTGTGACAGTTTGGTTACAACAGGTCAGCGTTTTTTACTAGTGGGTGATTTCAACATCAATCTTGTATCAGACAGCTTCTACACAAATAAAATAACCAATCTATTTGCAACTTACGGCATTTCCCAACATGTAACAGAACCAACTCGTGTTACAAACACAAGTGCAACCCTAGTTGACTATGTATTATCCAACCAGAATCATATTTCCGTAAGGATACACGATTATCCAAAAATCACAGATCATTCTATTCTTTTAATTAATGTATGCGATTCTGTTGTTAATGCTTATCATGAAGATAATACAAGAGTGTTCAGAAATCTATGTTCAGGAAATGTGGATGCCATTAAAATGAACCTAATGATGAAAAATTGGAATCTTGACTCAATTGACATAAATGTATTATATCTTAACTTCTTTATGACCTGTGAGCATGTGGTAAATGACATTGCTCCGGTGGTGAATTGTCATTATAAAACGAAACTACCTTGGTTTGACAATAAGGTGTATGATAAAATGAAAGATAGGGACAGAGCTTATAAAATGTTCAAGTCTTGTAATATGGTGGAGAGAGGGGACAAATGGGAAGCCTTTAAAAAACTTAGGAATGAGGTGGTTAATCTAATGAAATCTAAAAAACAACTGTATTATTTCAATAAAATTGATAGATACAAAAACAATCCCAAAGAAATGTGGAAAACTTTGAAAAATATAGTGAATACAAGAGTTGAAAATAACCCAAATGGTGTTCTGTTCAATGACGGCAGCAGTCAAATAATGATAAGGGATAGTGAAACTATAGCTGTTCGTTTTAATCACTATTTCATTGAAAGTTTTAATTCTCCAAGAATTTGGTCTGATACAAATTGTAATATGTATCCCTTGGTGGATAGATTCAGATCACTATCATTGTCTGAATTACGGAAAATATTTGAAACCCTAGATTCTAAAATATCTGTACATGAAATAGTTTATGCTAAAATGCTGAAAGATATTTTTGAAACAGTCGGACATGTTATATTGAACCTAGTCAATACTTCACTCGATACTGGTAAAATACCCGATGCACTGAAAATTAGTACCATCATTCCGATACAAAAAATTGTGAATACCGTTAATGCATCTGAATTCAGACCCATCAACACATTGCCTCCATTGGAAAAAATCTTAGACTTAGCTGTATACGATCAATTAATGGGCCACATTGTGAATCATGAAATATTAATAAATAATCAATCGGGTTTTCGGAAAAAATATTCATGTGAATCATCCCTACAACTTACGCTTTGTAAATTTAAAAACGATGTGGATAATAACAAATATGTTGTCAGTGTTTTCCTTGATTTAAAAAGAGCTCACGAGACCATTGATATAAAAATATTATTGAAAACCTATGGAATCCAGGATAGGGTACATGAGTGGCTAAATGATTACCTCAGTAACCGAAGGCAAAGAGTACGTTTCAATGGGTATGAATCACAAGAGGTGAATATTGATGTTGGAGTTCCTCAAGGAAGTGTAATAGGCCCACTACTTTTCATTTTATATTTAAATGATATTGAACTATTCGTTGATTGTGAATTCATCAATCTGTTTGCCGACGACACCCTGTTAGCATGTAGTGATATCAGTTTAGATCGGGCAATTCAAAAAATGAACTTAGTGTTAAGAGATGTACATGAATATTTATTGATGAACAAACTCAAATTGAATGTTTCAAAAACGAAAGGGATGATCCTTACAACGAAACACAAATATAGAACTCTGGATATCAATGATATTGATCTAATTATAAATAATGAAAGAATTGAAATAGTATCAACAGTTAAGTATCTGGGTTTTCACTTGGATAACTTATTTTCTTTCGATGAACATTTTGAGTATATATTCAAAAAAATACAGAAGTTGTATTTTTTTTCTAGAATAGCACAAAATCTCTCAATGGTAACGAAAATAACAGTATATAACTCAATTATCCAACCTCATTTTGATTACTGTGCATCTGTATTATTTTCATGGGACTTAAATAAATTGAACCAACTTCAAAAGCTGCAAAATAGTGGTATGAGAGTCAGTTTGAAAGCCAATCGATATACGCCTATTATTGTTATGTCCAATACTTTGCAATGGTTTACTGTGTCTGAAAGAATCTACTATCTCACTATACTTTTCATCTTCAAAATTCTAAATAATCTGACACCTTCTTATTTTCAAACGTATTTGGTATTTCGAAGAGATGTCCATATGTACCTCACCAGAAGTTGTAATGATTTACAAGATCTCAAGAACTAACCACAGGAGCACCATGAGTTCTTTGTTTTACAAGGGCTTCCAAGAGTTCAATCAAATTCCTCATACAATAAAAAATAGTCTCACTCTTACTACTTTCGAAAAAAAAATCGAAATTTTTATTAAAAATCATTGAGTCGTTTGTCTTGGCATTAATGTAGGTATGTTGTATGTATATGTGTTTGGATGTCGGATTTTATTCTTGTGTGTATGTGTATATATGTGTGAGTATATGTGTATATATATATATATATATATATATATATATATATATATGTATCTATGTGTATATTCAAGCATCAATAATAATATAATAATTTGTGTCATATGTACCAGGTCTGTCTCATATAAATTATTCTTTATACCATTTATTCATTTATACTTGTCATATATATATAAGTACTTTTATTTATAGGTTATATTTTTTATTCACACATTTGTGCATATTTTGTCTTTTATTGTGTCTATTAGGATGCCTAATTAAAAATAAAGATCTATCTATATCAATTTAGAATTATACGAGACATATGTACATCATGTATTTTTTCACGTGAAAATCCAGGACAAATATACCTAAACAAACATACCTATACAAATTTAGGTTTACGGATCAGAAATGAACTTTATTTGAGAATGGATTATCTTCGAGGTGATGTGCCGCCTATTCTCCTTTTCTATGAACTGAATATTGTCCCAGTTCATGAAAAAGTACCTGGATGACCGAGCTTTGATCGGATTTTTTGTTGTTGAACCGTGTTCTTTAGAATTTGTATCAAAATACGGATTACATACTGATGAAATTTGAATATTTTTTCATTTTATCGATATAATAACAACCAACATTTTAAGTCGCGGTGTTTATATACAGTTTCGCTAATTTACTGCTGGTTCGAACCTTGGTCGGGAAATAATTTTTCTGACCGGCTCGGTGTGATAGGCATTTATTAGTTGCCTAAATAGCAATCCTGGTAGGTGGGATATCTGGACTGAATACACCAACCGACCCGGTACCACTGTGGGTTTTTCTGGGTTTCCCTACAGTTGAAATAGCAAATGTGCTACCGTGAAAATCAGTAAGACGCCCCAGAGCGCTTAGGCACCCGAAATGATTTGCCTTCTCGGCGCAGTCGTAAGAGTGTTCAGCAAAGTGAAATATAAATGTAAAAATTAATATAAAATCACGAGAGCGACGTTTTGCCAGAAAACAGGGATTGAACGACGTTCATGAAAATCGTTAGGGCCGTTTACCCGATTCAGAGGATTATCTATATCATTTATTGT
This sequence comes from Zygogramma bicolorata, assembly GCA_032362365.1. Taxonomy (NCBI): domain Eukaryota; kingdom Metazoa; phylum Arthropoda; class Insecta; order Coleoptera; family Chrysomelidae; genus Zygogramma; species Zygogramma bicolorata. Next base: position 363,064 of record JAVJAQ010004178.1, on the reverse strand, counting down.
TACGATCTTTCTTTGGGTTCGTTTATCAAAACTCCAAACAACACTGAACCTCCTTTTATTTCAACTCTTTATCACAATACAATACAATACAATCACTCAAACTGCTCAGCTAAACGATCCAACGCTCTGTACTAAAACTCTCTCTACTAGAAACTCTGATAAAACTCTGCCGTCGCGATGAAGTATCTCCCTATTTATACTTGTACACGCTTATGGAGAATCTTACAGGCAGGTCTCGATGATGTGTATCGAATTTTCTACGCGAGCCGAGATTTCCTGGAATGTTACGGCCTTTTTTCCACCCCTCATATTATGTTGCGTTTACGAGCGATAGGGCCGGCGCTAGGAGATTTCGTAAAATTATCCCCCTCTTAATTTTGATCGTCCCCATCAAACAATATCTCATTATCCCCATTGTAACATTGGAGTCTCTCTAGGTGAACTACTTTCATTTTTGTTCTAGGCCTACGTTGAGCCTTGTACACCAAATCATTCATCCTACGACGAGGATTGTACAGCCACATCTTCGAATCCGCCAGTATTTGCCTTCAGATAGTACTGGGCCTTCATCCTGTCAATACGCTCTACCGTCTCTTGTCGTTTAGCGAGTGGAACTCTTCTTGATTGCTGCCGAATTGGATGGACCTGGCCAATATCGACTTTCTGTTCCATAGCCCTTCCTGTTGTTTTCAACCCGGGGATGTCACTTTTATTTCTAATGCGACTCCTGGCGGCTCTTACAGGAATGGCTTGTTTTTTCTTCACCCGAGCTCGTGCGAAAACTGAATTGTTGGTGGATTCATCCGATGGCTGGACGCTGCATTCAGGATCTTCATTTAATGTAAGACGAACTACTATTTTCGATAGTGCAGAAATTCCCAAAGTTTTCGCTGATCGCGGTTTTGCAGGTATCGTCCTATGTACTGGGATTGTGACTACGAATTCTTGTCCTTCGAACCTCATAATTTTCTCTTTGTTGTCGAATGAAAACCCACAGTCACTGATCAAATCCATTCCTAGTATGAATTCATCTTCTATGTCCGCGACGTACACTGTATTCGTGATGGTTAGTCGCCCAAGAAACAGTGTAATCGCAACTTTTCCTCGAATGAACGCATTTTTACCAGTGACCGTTCGAAGCACGGAGTTGTAAGAAATAGGCTTCGCACTTTCAGGCTAAAGGATGTCGTTGCGTACCAAAGAAACTGTAGCACCGGTGTCTATGGTGCATTTAAAGTCCATTTCATTCAATTTTTCAGGAATGGTTAGGCTATCGGTTCTTGTTCTCAGCCTGTTGACACAGATGACCCTCGGTGACCTTGACCCTGCAGGGGATTGCGAACTTGGCGGCATCCTGAAAGGTGAGTTGGGTTTTGGTGGCATTCTCACCTTGCAATCTTTCATGAAATATCCCGATCTTCCACATCTATAATATGTCCTCTGTGGCGTTCTATCTCTGCAGTCTTTTATGAAATGCCCCGGTTTTTTACATCCATAGCAATTCCTCTGCAGCATTCTCATCCTGCAGTCCTTTATGAAATATCCAAGTTTTCCACGAGCGTAACATGCCCTTTTCTTCTTGATGTTAATTCCGTTCATCATTAATTTGATTTCTTCCAGAACTTTCTCGATTAAACCATTCGCTACGCCAGATCTTTGTTCGGGTTCTTCTATAGATACCGCTCGAACTTCCAGCCTCGAGGTGTTAAAGTCCGCCTCCACTTCTAGAGATCCTACCAAGGCATCGCTACTCCTCTTGAAGTTTGTCAGTCGTAAAGTTATTTGGATCTCCGAGTCTCTTAGTCCATCTATATCTGCAGAGCCAGCTGCTCCTTGAAATCCCCGAGAGCTTCTGGGTACGCCAGCTGGATTAGGCATACCATCTGCCTCAAATTCTTGCAAACTCTCACCTGATTTTTGTGTGCGAGTCTTCATTTGTGCCCGGTACAGCTGTTCTCGGTGTTGATCGCCATACCTCAATGCAGAAATCAGATCCTCATATTACTTTTGCTGTATCTCAAACGAAATCTCAGGATATATCAGAATGTCAACTATGAAAAATCTGAACTCCTACCGAAAGGGTCAATTTTTTAGTACGCCTCTGACAATAAAGTGTTAGGAATGACTTTGGTGTGTAAATTTGAAGAAATGCTGAATAAAAATTGGGAAAATTTGTTTCGCAATATACAAAAAAATACGGTGAAAACCTGACTAGAATGCATATTATAGAAAAAGTACGATAACACAGCCAAAAAATCCTAATGAAAACTGGAAAATATTTGTGGAAAGGGCACCTTTATCGAACACCTAGAAAACAACTATACAACGTGCAAGAAAGGGGAGATCTGAAATTGATTATTTTCGAATTAAAATCACAAGCACTTTTGATGAAAACACAGCTTTTGTCGCAAAATTCAAGTGAACCAAAAGGAAATTACAATTACTTCTTGAATGACGTGTCTGTGAATATGAATCACCATGCCATGTACCACAAAGTTTCAAGTACATTGTTAACGTGATACACGAACACAATCTTTATACGACCCTTACGATTACGACGCAACAGTTGTATACAAACTTTTTGGAAAAAAAAGTACCTGCTATACAAGAAAAGATACGAAATAGTGGTCAATAATATGAAACAGTGGCATAATAACAATATATGCACAAAATGGAGGGCAGCAACTTACAAGGCATTGAATCACACATACCCTTGAAAAACCAAACTCCAGAAACATGGACAAAAATTGTGCGGTGGAAATGAAGATACGCTCGACCACAAACTGAAGATATGTGCAGGATCCCGAGATATTTTCAAATGGGTTACAACTTTTATGGAAAACAAGCTCCGCATTAAATGTAAAGACGTGTCCCTGGATGACAATTTCAAAAGCGGTTCAGCAACAAAGAAAACGGCAATGTCTGGTCATGGTTTTGGCAAGCTTTGATCTATTTCAACTTAGAAAAAAATGGCAATTTAGAAGAACCATTAATACGGATGGATACTATAAGATCAATAGCAGTAAGTGTAGTGATGTTTTCAGTAAAAAAATATTCTATTTTGTGGGTAATGAAAGTGTCCTTCTCATTCAATTAATAATTGTGTATATGACATAATTTACTTATAAGGTACATGTTTATATTATTGTATATATATTGAATAAAGTCTGAAAAAAATATTGGATATAATGAAGGTATTAAGAAATATATAGTTACGAAAAATAAATCATTTGTTTCTTAGGCATGGACTTACTTATCTGAAAGAACCAAGTGAAAACCTTCCAAAATTGAGAAACATTCATTATTTTTTGAAGCCAAATTCTGATTTGATATTGACTTTACATATTTTGAATGTGCTTCATTGTCGAAATGAAATTTTTCTATTAAGTTGAATTATTCAAGTTCAATAGTGTCAATAATGAAAGCATTGAGGAAAATATAGTTACGAAAAATAAAACAAAATGGGTGAATAATATACTCTCTCAACATAAATTTTAGTGAGCCTTTAAATATCGCGCATATTTTTCAGAGAACTTCAATGCCGCTTGAATTAACATTAGCATAACAGAACATCAATAATTGTATCAGTTGGGGGCTAAGTTAGATATAACCAACTTTGCATGAAATACACTTCGTGGTCAACTTCTTAGCAAGGCCGTACCCAGAAAAAGTTTTCGGGGAGGGGGGGTTGTGGCACCAGGCGGGGCCGAAGCCCCTCCCAAAAGAACGTTTAAACTAATTATCAAATATTCCATTTTCACGCCATTTCAAGCTTCATTAACAAAAATTAGGACGACACTAAATGATAAATGTATAAATAATAACAAAAAATACTTTTCCCTGTTAATTTGGTGTCTAGGAAAATAAATAGATTGACAATGCAAATAGACTCAACACTGTTTAGTACAAAACAGTACAAAATTACGTCTGGAGACAATAACAGTTACATTACAAAACAAAATCCATTCTTCTGTTCTTTTTTCTTGCGAATTCATCGATCACTTTTTCTTTTGAAATTTTATGGCTTCTATGAACCGACATGAGAGCCAGTCCGCTTAGACTGTCTTGTCCACACGGATTTCTCAAGTACGTCTTCAATCGCTTGAGAGTGGGGAAGGTCCTCTCAGCAGTTGCAGTGGTAACTGGCAAAGCAAATATTTTCAGGACGGTGAATATGTTAGGAAAAAGTTCCCAATTTACATTGGCTTGATGCCTCAATGGCACAAGGAGGCTAGTCGAGTTCCATTTGTTTTTCCCAAAACAATTTCCACAGTGAGTACTCACTGGGTACTAGTTCTAGATCAACCATCTTTTCATAAAGTTTCAAAGATTCAACGTCTATTCTCAGTGACTTGCGAAAGCGAATGGCGGTCTTTTTTTCGTGCTGCTACCTATCGTGATAGCGCCTAAATATATGCTTTACGGCAACTTACGTAATGTTAGCGGCGGACCACGTCCATCCACGAATTCCACGTAGGTGAATGGGTTAGTAAAATTATGATAAATTTGACACATTTTTTACGTACATTTTTAACTATGAAAATGGTTTGAACTGTTCCTTATTTACCTATGAAGAAGAAAAAGAACAATTATAACTGAAGTAATGCGTTTAAAAAATCTTTTTTTTTTGTAAAATTCCGGGGGGATTTCAACCCCTCTGACCCTCCCTGAGTACGGCCTTGCTTCTCAGTTTTATTAGTTCTTTATTTAACGTCGGCCTATTTCAGCTACCAAGGCCAATCACCGACGCCGGTGAGCACACTTCCCCCAACCGGATTGCTTCTTAGTTACTTGCATTGATTTAATGTCAATGTGTTCAATTATTATTCTTTTTTTTATATTCTGTTGCAGTTTTCAATCTATTGTTAACTGGGGGTACTGTATTTGTGTGTCATCGCATTAGACCCATTGTGCTTCATCCTGTCTGAATGGCCAAAACTAATAGGTTCAACAAACTACCGTCCAGATGGCACGACACCATGTTTCGTCGACAGCCAGCCGCCTAGTGGGTGGTCCAACTTTACCCACTGTTGATCGACGCGAGGTTGCAAAAACTGAATGGTTACATGGAAATATAACAGTTGAATGTTCACTTCCAGATGCTACTTGCTGTTTTTTTCATAAACAATACAGTATCACCATTAAAATTATTCTATATTCTTTGAACTATCACTGTCTTCTCATCCTCGTCAATTTTGCAGGCAATACCTCATTCGATCGACAAAAAATATCTGCAATCAATAAGTCTACTGATTTGAAAATGTAGATTTCAGAGAGTTATGTTTTGCCAGTACCACATGGATCAATTTTCTAGGATTATCAACATACATTTTTGATACAATTAACATGTCGATTTTACAATGTATGGAGCAGAACATATGAAGAAAACCTAAAAAAGAAGAGTATGTTGAAAATCTGGCAAAAAATATGTATAAAACAGGGGAAACTGTTGCTGGGAGTAAAGCACTGAAATATTTTCCGGAGCCTTGGCAGGAAGGACAAGCCGATAAGATTATACTAGGGGGAATGAAATCAAAAAACATTTCATTGCATGAGAAGCACCACTGATAATTTCATTCGTATGCAACTGTTTCTTTACCTAATCAACGATATTTGAAAGTTAACATTATCTCCTACCTTCTTATTGTAGTCTTCAGATTCTGATTTTCTCTTGTAGTTGTTGTAGAAAGACTTCGAATAAGTGTTAGAATACTGCTGAGAGGAATAGTGAGGTAGTCTATATTGGGATGTGGATGAAACTGAGGAAGGGGATCGAGGGGGAGGGGTCTGTGGAGGTGGTGGATTTTGTGGTGGTGGAGGATTCTGAGGTGGCGGTGGGGGCGGGTGAGATGGGAGGGGTGGAATACATGAGGATTGTTGGAATAACTGAGGATCTGGATTCGTTGGGAAGATAACAGCAGGTTTTGGAAAAGGAGATGGATTACCACCATATCTGAAAAATAAAGACAATAAGACATCTATAAATACTAGGGCGATCATATAATCAAGTATTATAACAAACACAACATGAGAGTAATACATATAATCACATTCTAGGGGATTTTCCGAAATGACAGAATCAATATTTGTCATTTGGGCAAACTGAAAAAAAATTATTAATAGGAAGTCAGTTTCTGAAAATTTTGTAGTATTCTAGATTATTGTGATGATGAATGATTTTGAAATTTTGGATTCAATAATAGGATTACGTTGTATAGCAATATATTTGTCACGGTTCAGTTAACCCATTGTTAGTGAAAGTCATCCAGTATTTATTGTTAAATACGGAGTATCGGCCAATTGATTTCAATCTATGCTATGTCTTCTTTGACCTTTTCAGCCACTTATTTCTTGTAGTTCAGTTTGTACTCTTTTAGTTTCATTAATACTTTACTTTACCTTTGTTTGCGTATTGCTTTATATGATCACTATATATCTCTGCACTTTGCTCTCACATCTCCAACATCTCTTCATTCCCCTTATTAATAAATGCGTAATCAATAATCGATTTCTCATACACTCATGTAAAAACTTCGGTCGCAGTGATCACATAAATTTCAAAGAAAAAATGTGGAACTTCATTCGGTCTCCTATACAAAAAATACAAATAAAACTTTCGGCAGTCACGTTTATTACCGGTCTATTTTTTGTAAAACTCCACCATTTTGCACATCCAATTGCTATCTTGAGAAACACAAGAAATTTGTCCTTTTCATCAAAACACCGGAAACGCCCTTATTTACTCGTTTTCAACATTTTTGAGCAGAAAAACCCATTATGGTTTTAAAAAATTCACCTTTCCTTAAATCGTTCCCAATTCGTTGGGATGTCATAGTTCAACCACAGTAGTCAACAAAGAGTACTTCAACTAACAAGAGACGAATGCTATGTCGGAACCTTTGGTGTAGGTTGTACGAGATATTGAGAGGAAGTACGTCACAGCATTGACAGATATACTAATTGATACACGGAGAAAAATAACACAGGTGGTGATTCGAATTTGTACAAAACTGCACTACACTAAGAAAAATATCATTGTTGATTAACATCTGTTTTCGTTATGATTCTCTGTATATTTTTGATGGAATGAATTGTTCACAAAATTTTACAATTGAATTTTGAAGTTGTAATTTTTATTCAAAATTCACTAATATTCCATCAGAAAACTTTCACTTTGATACAAAATCTTGTTTTTTTTTTCATGTATTTAATTCAAGTCTCTGAAGTATAACACGCAGCAAATGGATTAACACGCAAATATTCTTTTGAGGTTATGAATTTATTGTTTTGATCAGTTTTCCTGAAACCACATCAGAAGTGCTATGAATTTGATTGAAATGGCTACAATTATTAATTGGTTAACAAAATATCAAATATAAAATCTGTCAATGACAGATTATAACCTGTCAATGCCAGAATAAAATCTGTCATTGTCAGATTAAAATCTATCAATGACAGATTATAATCTATCAATGGCGTATTGACAGATTAAAATATGTTAATGGCATACTGACAGATTGAAATCTGTCATTGACAGATCTTAACCTGTCATTGACATATTTAAATCTGTCATCGACGGATTTTAATCTGGCATTGACAGATCAAAATCTGTCAATGGAGATATTTTTTATTTTTACAGTGACCCTAATACGCCGTCGTACATTCGTTATGATAATTAAAGTCGCTTAATATTTATAAGGTGATTGTTGACCAACAGTAAAAAATGAAGCCGATCTGCATTAAAGGTCGGCCGATGGTCAAGCGGTCTACGGCGTTGTCGTATATCCGATGAGGCTGCTTCATTGCTGGTTCGAACCGCAGTCAGGGCAAATTTTTTATGGCTGTCTCGTTCCTACAGGCAATTGTTGGGTTGTTCCCTAGATACCAATCCTATTAGGTGGAATATCTTGATCTGATGCAGCGACCTATTACATATACAATTTACATTACGAGAATTTTGGCTCAGATAATTCCTGGTAGTATAATGAAATCACGGTAAATGCCAGAAATAAATTAACTCTGCAATACATTCTTTAATTTTGCAGCCCTCGTTGTTATTGTTGAGAACTGAATACATTCATGATGACTTTTATAGGTTGGATTTTGTGAAAAAAAAAATCTACTCGAAAATGTTACAAACAAATAAATGAGGGTGTGTTTGGTATTATGATCAAAAGAAGGATGAGTTTTGTGAGTACAAACAACCTCCTTAAAATTCGACATGGTTGATCAAATAATTTTTTTAAAATAGTATTCTATTATCCTTCTGACAAACAACTAGTACGATTATAAGGATTTGATGCAATCACCAGAGAAAACTGTATAGAAAGACATGTCTCGGGATTTAGCAACAAAATGGTTGAGGCTTTCGCGGCCGAGATTTTCAGTGTTACTACTTTTCTTCGGGTTTGAAGGCCGTCGTTCTTTGGAATTTCTTCCTGACGTTTCGCTAGCGCGAGTGGCTAGCTTCTTCAGAGGCTTCATCTTGACTATTATTCCGATGAATAAACATTTCGAATTCGTAAGGCGTATTTATATTGATGCAGGTAATCTGGGGTGTTAATTACTTCGTATTTGGAGAATAATCATCAGTATCATGTGCCGCAGTACCTGCCGTGATTTTATTAGTTATTCTTGATGTTCTCAGAATGAGATTCCAAATTCTGTTGAGACTCATCGCTTTTCCTTTTCTGTTGAAACTGTCCGTATGTTTGTGGATCTCTATCGCCTCCCGTACCAGTCGGCTATGGTAACCCTGGTTGGGGGCAATCAGTTTAGCATTTTCAAACAGAATCCCGTGGTTACCTTCATTCAGTTCGTGTTCTGCCACCGCCGATTTGTCCGTTTGCCCCAGCCTGCAGTTCCTTTCATGCTCTTTGAGCCTTGTTCCCATGGATCTTTTGTAGTACCGATGTATACCTTCCCACAGGAGCACGGTTTGCGATAAACCCCTGCTGCTGACAGTGGTCTCTTTTGTCTTTAGCCGACCTGGGGCTTTCGAACACAGAAATACTTGAAGCTGAAACAAATCGTAATCCGCAAAAAAAATTACGCACTGCGTCGACCTAATGTGACTGTTTTCAATGATACAAGGTGACTTCCAACTTGTACGGATGTGTTGTCAAAAATTGTAATAAAAACGAACTTATGATGACACATCGTCCATAACAAATTGAAATAGTTTTATGGTAAGATTGATGAACATTTAAGGGCGGCAGTAATTGAAAGTATACAATGTATTTCAACAAATGAAGTACCCCCTCCCTCAGTGCGTAAATTATTTTGAGTACGACTTATTTTTAGCTTCAAGTATTTCCTTTTTCGACGACACACTAAAAAAAGGAAGGCTGTTACTACATTCTTATTTTCTGTGTTCAGGAGCTTCAGAGGAACTACCTATCTTGGGACACTAGTTATATGAGAATCGAAGCAAAAAAACCTCAATAAAGATCTGTGTAATATTGAACAAAATTGAAGTTCACAGTTCAGGGCATAGAAACTGATAGACAGAATTTATAAATAATATGAAGACGCAGGATCTGACCCAAAAAAAATTCTAAAGACAATACTGCACAACTTTCAGATTATCAATAATTGTGAAAATTCGGAAAAAATTATTCTGGCTCCAAAATAGTAAATTGATTCTTACCCATTGGTATAAAATAGTGCAAGACAGGTTGTGAGGGCAGTCTGTTCAGCTGTATTCGCAGGTGATGCCATTGGAAAAGATGGTGGGGTATGAGCTACTTTAACACCGTTTACCGAATGATTCCCTAAATATGAATACGGATATTGTGAAGCAGTGTTGAAAGGCAGCGTTGAAGAAGAGCGTATGTCTGATGGATAGTTTTGTGTTGAGCTTGGCGGAGGATCTCTCTTCACGTTGGTCACAGGATTCGAAGGAGGAGGCGAATTGAAATTCCATGTTCCAGAGGCAGGAGGCTGCAATAGTAAGGATTGAAATGAATTGATTGCTAGAAAAATTTGAAAAATGTATATTCCATGTTATCTGCCTTCAAAAATAATACCTATGATATGTAAGCATCCTATCAAATATCTTGGCAAAAAAGTTGGCGGTAAGCTCAAAAACTATACACCCAAGTAAATTTTAGGAATACGCCTCAATTTGGGAAAAGCCATGCCAGAGTGATTTGACCGTGGCTGCTTTGATTATGCATGAATTCAGAATGCTGAGAAAATAATTCACGTAGTAGTTCAAAATTTTCCAAAAAAATATTGAATTTTTGCATTGTGTTGTGTTGTATTTTTCTAGAAAGTACTTGACATAGTGTTTCATGCATGTATATTTGAATTGAAGACATTCATAAATTCCATTCATTACACTCTCAATGGACCATACTGCCTAGGTGCTTTGCGTTGTCTGTCCATCCTCATAAAATATAGCAAAAATTCGAAGAATCTCTTTTGGAAGAGATGGGTTCTGAGTAAAGGTAGTGCTATAGTATTCTAATAGAGCGCCGTTGCCAGTGCGAATTAATTCATTCCGTAATCTGCTTCTTTCGTTCATACTGAAAGGTTCAATAGCCGAAATTGTCACTGACAAGTCGGTCAAGTTACGAATGAATTTTGTCTCAGAATGACAAATTGAATAGTTTTTCCAACCATTATTTCAATTCATCGAAAATATTAAAAGGTAGAACGCTGTTTTTATATTCCCACCTATAAATGAGCGGATTTTTTCACAGCCTTCAGGACGTATATTCCACATGACTGAATCGTTATGATGTTATAACGATTCATAGTAGTTTATGGAGTCCATCAATCACGAAGAACGAAATACTTCCTTACCAGGCAAAATTCTACTCATCTATGAACGAAACAGAACTAAATATTCGTTTGGAGACAATTAATTTTAATAACTATAAACCAGAGCGATAGTTTCTGGAAATGTATCCCTTGCTACACACATACAAGAGATATTTGTGAGGAAACAGATAAACCCCCAGAGAACAGTCAAATAGTTTTTTTTTTGAATGTTATTGTTCCATATGGAAGATAAAGTAAACCTTGAAATGAAATAAAATTCTTTCAGAAATTATAGTAAAATTATATCATCTTTATCAGTATCTTTGGGATAAATACTGAAAAGAGTTCTGTTGTATTTTCTTCCTCCTTTAGCTAATCTAAGCTCAACTATCTTCAAACTGGCTTACCCAGAAGCACCAATAGATTTCAAGGAGCAGCTGGCTGTGTAGATATTTATAGACAGACTATTGGCAAACTTCAAGAGAAGTAGTGATGCTTTGGTTCGCTCTCTAGAAGTGGAGACGGCTTTTAACACGTCGAAATCGGATGTACGTGCAGTATCAATAGAAGAACCCGAACAACGATGTGGCACAGCGACTAGTTCGGTAGAGGAAGAAATCAAATCAATGACTAGTGGAATGAACACTGAGAAGAAGAGAACATGTTATATATGTGGAAAACTGGGACATCTTCCAAAAGACTGTTGGGTAAAAATGCCCAGAGGATTTACTATAGATGCAGAAAACCGGGGCATTTCATAAAACACTGCAAGGAGAGAGTGCCACAAAGGACATGTTATAGAAGTGAAAAATAGGGAAATTTTATGAAAGATCGTAAGCTGAGGATGCCACCAAGGTCCAACTCACCTGCCAGGACGCCGCCAACTTCGCAATCACCTGCGAGGTCAAAGTCACCGAGGGCCATCTGTGTTAACAGGTTGAGAAGAATAACCGATAGTCTGACCATACCAGGAAAATTGAATGAAATGGACGTTATATGCACCACAGACACCGGTGCTGCAGTTTCTTTGGTACGCAGTGACATCCTTCGGCCTGAAAGCGTGAAGCCTGTTTCTTTGAACCCCATGCTTCGAACAGTCACTGGTGAAAATATACCTATTCGAAGAGAGGCTGATATCACACTGATTCTTGGGCGACTTACCATCACGGATACAGTGTACGTCGCGGACATAGATGAATTTATATTCGGTATGGATTTGATCAGTGACTACGGGTTTTCATTCGACAACGAGAAAAAGATAATGAAGTTTGGAGAAGATTTTGTCCGTACAACTCCAGGACAGAGGAAGATGCCAGCGAAACCGCGATTATCGAAAACTGTGAGAATTCCTGCACTATCGAAGAAAGTAGTTCGTGCTACAGTGAATGAAGTCCATGAATGCAGCGTCCAGCCATCTATCGGAAGGCAAATACTGGCGGATTTCGAGAAGGAGATCGACTGTGGCTGTAAAACCCTCGTCGTAGGATGAATGATGTGGTGTACAGGGTTCAACGTAGACCTAGACCAAAAATGGTACCTACCTAACGAGACTCAAATGTTACAATGGGAATAACGAGATATTGTTTAAGGGAGACGTTCAAAATTAAGAAGGTGATAATGTTACGAAATCTCCTAGCGCCGGCCCTGTCGTCATTTTTCCAGGAACTCTTGATTCGCGTGGGGAATTCGATCATCGAGATTTGACTGTAAGATTCTCCATTGGTGTAAGCAAGTATATATACGGAAGCGATTCTTTGCTACGGGACAATTTTATTCAAATCTGATTATGTACGGAAAATATAATGAACAGTTATAGTCAGTTCAAATTTTTCATGCAGAAAATATGAGTACTTAAGAGGTGATAAAATAGTCAAGATCACACTGAAGACAGAGGACCCGTATTACTGATCACAAGGTACCAGAAATCAAGACCTGCACCTGAAAAAGTTTCAGCATCGTTGAATAATGCGAGATAGGAGCCTTGAACCCAATTAAAAAGTACATTGCACTACGACCGAAAAGATGTAAACAACGTAGGTTTATTTTAACCTACAGAAATAATAAATGCATTGAGTTACCTGTAGGTAAAAACACTATAGGAAGTGTTCCTTCTATCATAGCAAAATACCTTAATTTGTAAAACACGAATGGTTACACCGGACACTGTCTACGCCGAACGTCGTCAACGCTTCTTGTTCAAGGTGGTGCTTCCTTTGAAGCACTAAAATTTAATGGAAAATGGAAAAGTAGTACGGTAGCGGAGGGCTAAATTGAGAAAGTATCTCCTCGAAGAACAAATTTGCTACAATGATGGCCCATTCCGTTTCCGAAAAAGAAAATGTTAACGTTCCAAACGAAACTGAATGCACAATGAAGAGTTCATTATTGGTCAACTCACAGAACTTCAAACTTGGTACTCATTGTTCAGGAACATATAAAAATTGTAATTTCTATTTGAGAGAAAATAATTAGTCCCTTTTTTATGTACAGTTATAAATAAAATTTTTCTGAGTAATAAATTCAATGAACTACAGAAAAAAACATTTAGCGGGCGTTATGAGTCTGTTAATAGCAACCGTTGCCAAGGTATTATGCAGTAATGGACAAGTGAAAAATAATAGTATATTATGCAACGATCGTGTAATGATGGTTATTAATATATGAGCATAAACCGGGATACGAAACGAGCCGAAGGTGAGTTTCGTATGGTTTATGCGAGTGTATTAATAACCATTACATGAGAGTTGCATACGCTATTTTATCTACACCCGATAAATAGTGTAGAACTATAAATATTATATTTATATTGCACACAATAATACTAATTTAACGAATTTCTTTGAAAAATTCCACAGAATTTTAATTAATAGTATTACTTCGAGAAATAAAACGATTAGATATGAAATGAAGATCAAAAATCAAAGAAAAAAAAGATTACTCGAGACCGGATTCGAACCAACGTCTCCTTCACCTGGAAAAATCAATGTCAGCGCCATAGACGGCTCGGCTACGGACAGCCCACAAAATATGATGAAAAAATAAGTGATAAATCATGCATTTGTCAAATGAAAAATTTAATCATTCTAACTGTATTTCTGTCGGAGAAGGTGTCGAAGGTGATTCTCCCATATCGCTGGTATCAGACATTTTGTTATGATTATCGAAGTTTGGCTATATTCTTCAAAAGTTCAATACCTATACCGATTTTGACTTGACAAATGTCAAATAAAGAGCATGCACATCATGCTTGATTGAAAAATAATGGGTTTCTATTGGTTGAAAATCTGTATCGTAATGAAAAATCTGTATCGTAATGGATTTCATTATAAAACGGGTTGTGGGCATATAAGTGTATTATTAGAGTACGGGTGTAGATAAAGTATTTTACGGCGGTTCCCATTTCAATATGTCATAATATACTCCCACTGGTATTGATAAATAACAATGGATGCTTTTTCAGCGGTTGCAATGTCACGACAGCACCTTATTTCAAAATTCGAAAAAAAAATTGAAAGTATTTTACGACTAAAACTATTCTCAGCTTATATCGTACATGGCTGCTATTTTGTCCGGTTGTAAAAATCCGGCTGACAGCGAAACCTCGCCTGCAGCACGTGCATACATATGTGCATAGTTCTAATTTTTACAATCGTAAAATCTACATAACATTGAAAATTCTCTAGTAAAAGTGAAAACCTCAAAATCATATATATAAACAAAGACATTTACTATTATAAATGTGGCTAATAAGGAAAACAGGTCCATTGTAAAGCTACAGTAATGCGAAAGTATTATGGAAATATAACAATTATTTATTATATTTATTTATTTGTGGTATCATTTGATTTTACAATTGATCATTACCTTCGGAATCGTCTCTAGCAAGTGAAGAGTTTTCATCATCTACGGAATCACATTCTGAATGAAACTGGGATCAATATAATTGAAATAAATGTTACAATGCTATCATTATCTTTAGAATTTTCAATTAATTCGCTAAATAAGCAGGGAAGCTGGTCTCCTTGGAACCACTTAGAACCCGAAGGAACTCTCCATCCAGTCATATTCCAGAGGACTAAGTGATTTGGGCTATTTTGCATAAGCATTTTTCCAAATGCTGCTGCGCTCTCAAAAACTGCTGAAATAATTCTGAAACTTACGGAGGGATCAAGCTAGAATCAATGTTCCGGATTTTTTCATTGAAATTTTCATTGACAACCGCAGCCTTCTAGGAATGGATGAACAGTTGGAACCTCCCATCATCAACATCGACAAATTTTGCACTGTACATAATACAAGTGTATTTCTCAATAATAGTGTATTTCGAATGCTTGTCGAAATTCAATGTTATTCTTCATAATTGTGAAACGTCTTTTTTCTCTGACTAAAAAAGGCTGGATTGTAGTCACAACCAGTGAAAGCGTGGAAACCTATTGAGCTTCTAGCTAACCGAGTTTTTCGTATATTTCAGTGACATCAATGAATCTTTTGTTGTTAACCTTCCAGGTAAACATCCAAATGTGAGAGGAAAGATTTTTTAAGTGAACCATATATTACTCAGCATGATAATTCAAATGTCAGTATCTGAACCTCTAATAACAATTTTAGACTGATCAATAAATCTACAAGAATGAAAAGTGATTTTACTGTCTGCTTCCTCATGCGATTTACAGCAAAATCTTCGACGATACCTGACTCAACAATGCCGTTTTTATATGTATTTGCATAACAATTCTTGAAGCTTTAATGGATCAATTTATTTTCGATGAATTGGTCTTTTCTTGATTGTTTTATCAAACCTCCTGATACCTGATGAACATTCCGAAATGAATGCTTCTCTCGTAGATCATTGCCAATATTTTCAATGTACAGAAGAAAATTGTCTAGTTGAAGGAGCTTTTCCAGATGCAACATGAACAATTGATTTGGGAGTAGTTGAGAATTAAATGCATTTATGTATTGATCAAACAATTCTACAAAATTTTCCAACTGCTCCCAGCTTTCTTTGATGTTTGATGGCTGTATGTGTGCTGAGATATTTAGTCAAATGACTAATTACAGTTGGTTTTCTAGCAGCATCCGCGTTGATCGTTTGCTCTGATGTAAGGACAATCTGCTGCCTCGAAAATGGCTTTCCTGTACGTTCAATTCCGAAGAACCCATTCTTAAAATCCCTCTCTAATCCTGGCTGAGTTCTAGCAACTTTCATAAGGTTGTATTCATACCTAATCGTCCATCTCGCATAACTTTGAATGTTGAATGTAAAAAATAAATTTGTAACTTTAGGTATGATATTTTTAAACAAGTTGAAATTTCACAAACGAATGCTCCAAATAATGATGTACAAGCTTCATTTATACCATATAAAACTGCTCAGTTATACTGGTACCCCTCCATCAAAGACAACGGGCGGAGTCTTCGGCAGGAAGCACCACTGATTGAATCCTCGATTTCTAGACCTGATCAAATAAGACAAAGTGATTTCACAAAGAAATAGAAATACCAAATTCAAATAAGCTCTTATCTATTTTTCACCCTACAATGGGCAATTAATGATGTTTCACTGTTCATTGGAAATAAATTGATCCATTTAAGCTTAAAGAACTGTTATGCATATAAATAAAAAAAAGCATTGTTGTGTCAGGTATCGTCTAAGACTCGTGCTTTAAATTGCATGAAGAAGCAGAGAAGAGAATCATGTTTCATGATTGTAGTTTTATTGATCAGTCTAATTTTGTTATTAGAGGTTCAGTTTAATAATCATGCTGAGTAATATGGTTCACTTAAAAAACTTCCTCCCACATCTGGATGTTAACCTGGACAGGTAACAATGAAAGATTCACTGATGTCATTGAAAAATATACAAACTTGGTCCACTGCTATCTAAAAACTCAATAGGTTTCCACGCTTCCACTGGGTGTGACCTCGATCCAGCTTCTTTTAGTTGGGAAAAAGAAGACGTTCCACATTATTGAAGAATAACGTTGAATTTCAACAGGCATTCACTGCTTTAGGTGACGTTTGTTCAACGGATGGGCTTTATGTGATCTATTCGACAATATTCAGATGTACACTAGCATTAAGTATGATGCAAAAATATTTGTCGATGTTGATGATGGAAGATTCCATTTCTTCATCAATTCCTACAAGGCTGCAGGTGTCAATGAAAATTTGAATAAAAAAGTTCGGATCTTTGATTCTAGCTTCATCCCTCCATGTAAGACTGAATTATTTCAGCAGTTTTTGAGAGCACAGCCGCATTTGGAAAAATGCTTATGCAAAAGAGCCTGGAAAAGAGCCCACATCACTTAGTCCCCTGAAATATGACTGAATGGAGATATATGATCCTTTCAGATTTGAGTGGTTCAAAGTAGACCAGTTTCCGTGCTTAGTCAGAGAATAATTAAAAATTGTTACTATAGCATAGTAACATTTATTTCAATTATATCAATCCTGGTTTCATTTTCACAGAATATAATTTGGTGGATGATGAAACCTCCTCACTTGCTGAAGATGTTTCTGAAGATGATGAGCAATTGTAAAATCAAATGATACCTCAAATAAATACAGAAATTTTAACTCTTACAATGAGTAATTCCTCATTTCAAAAATTAAACTGGCATTCTGGTAAAGGATAAAAGTTTTCAATTGAAGTTTGAATGTTTTGTTATATTTCAATAATACTTTCATATTACTGTAGCCTTATAATGGACTTGTTTTCCTTATCAGCCACATTTATAGTAGTAAATGTGTTTGTTCATATGTATAATTTTTAGGTTTTTACTATCACTAGAGAATTTTCAATGTGATATAGATTTCACGAATGAAAAAATTAGAACTATGCATATATGTATGCATTAGCTGCAGATAAGTTTTCGTTGTCAGCCGGATATTTACAACCGGACATAATAGCAGCCATGTATATAAATATAGAAGTCGTAAAATACTTTGAAAAAATTATTATTTTCGAATTTTGAAACGTGCTGCCGTGAGAGCGCAATCGCCGAAATAAGCAGTCATTGTTATTCTCAGTACTATGGGGGTATATTATGACATATTGAAATGGAAACCGCCGTAAAATACTTGAAAAATTAATCAAATATCCATACCTGTCCCACCTGAGGGAACCTAAGCCTACCACGATCTTACTTAGCTTGCATTTATAGTAGTCTTCCTAGACAAAATTTCAGGTCAGGTGTCATAAAATAAATGTTGTCAGATTTAAGCTGGCTCTTAGAATATAAAAACATGGAAAGTTATATTTCTCATTCTCATAGTGTTGGATAGTTGATGCATTGCAAGTCAACCAAACTCAAACAAACCCAAATACTAACATTACCCGATACAAGACTGAATGTTAACATTTTTTCAAAATGAAATTCTGTTACCATCCATTGTTGAATTTAATTTCGTCTCCTAACGATGTATAACATACAAGTGAATGAATGAGTATTTGTTGGAGTCCTGATTCATATTTTTCAAAGTGTACCTGATTGAAATTTGGCGGAGGTGTTGAAAATATTTGCGGGTTTAAAAACGTTTCATTAGGCCTGTTCATTTTTGTAGCTTCCTTTTGCTTTTCGAACATTTAGAGCGGCTCTTCGTTTCAACATGAAAACACTTATCTTCTGATCTTCATCACATAACAACAAACAAATCTTGAATGTATAAATATAACCTTGAGTTGAACCCAGAAGTAAGTTCTTTTATCTTTTTCTTCTTTTGGCTTTTGCTGTTGTGGCTAGCCGCCAGTAGTGATGGGCTAAAATCGAATTTGAAAACAATCGATAAATTCGTTTATCACAACGTTCATATATAGGAAAGTTACGAAATGTCACGAGTTTATAGGTGAAGGGGTACCTGAGGCTAGGGGCAGGGTTTGGGGAAATCGAAGTTGGCAATTCTGGGGTAAATTGGGTAAATTAAAAATCTCCATAGGTGGCATAACCCCATAGAACCAAAGATAAACAGAAAAAGTGCAAAGGAATTGTCACAGAACACACAAACATTTATGTTTTATGTGGCTGATTGTCTGTCGCTTGGTGTCTTTGTTACTCTGCTGTAAAAGTAAAAGATTTGTTGCGTTGTCACAGCCCACAGCATACCTGAACCTGCGTTGCGTTGTGTATTCTGTCTTGTCTTTGTGGGGATTGGAAAATCGTTTTTTTAATATTTTAAGTCGTTTGTTAAATTTTCATTAGTGTGACGAGTTTCTTGGACTAATATTTTACTAGCATTAAAGTGTTTCTATTATGATAAGGTGTTTTTTCTTGGGTGTTTGTTCATTTTAGTTATTGTGTTGTATAAAAAACTTTTTGATTAGTTATTATGCCGGGAAACAAGTGCTGTGTAACGGGCTGTTTGAACACTTGGGAACGCTATTAAGCTCAAGTAGAGCCTTAAGTTTTCACTCATTTCCGAAGAATCCTGTTGTAAGGCAAGAGTGGATAGCATTTTGTAATAAACCCGATACGTGGATTCAGACAAATTATTCTAGAATATGCTCGGAGCACTTTTATGAAGATGATTGCGAAATAACAGGAGAGGACCAACCTAAGTCACGAGTGAGTTTGTTGAAAAATGGTGAGTTCTGCCAAAATCCGGTTTACCGTTTTCCCTAATTTCGTAGATATATTTGCTTGATTTCTCATTATGTTTCGGTTGTTCCAGCAAAGAAATCAAGGCCGGATGAAAATCACTTTTTACGAAATACTGGTTGGTTCACATATTTCTCAAGTATTTTCGGGGAGTGTAAAATAATGTATATATATTTTAGAAAATGTGCTGGAAGAGATTTCACAAGGAGGTGCATCAGAAACATGTGTTTCTGAATTTTCATTGCGTTAGAAGACGTAGATGACGTTCAAAGTATAATACAAAGTCAAACATTTTCTTGGCCTCGGAAAAAGATCCTTGAACGACTGGTAAACCCAAATACTTTCCATTTCATATAGGAGTAATTATCATACTCTGGCAAACTTTCTTGCTGCATGAGGAATAGTCCCACTTTTTTCAAAACACAGGTTCACACAATTCCTTTCAGATTTTCACCAACCATACACAATCATCAATTTTTCATTTGCTTTCGTTTTCAATTTTCACATATATCGATATCAGATCGAGTTGAATTATCTGTCAAACCAAACACAAATACGAAGAGTATATCCACACTTTCGCTCAACTGACATTCAGTATTGAACACCATAAAGTTAGATTTTCAATATACTCGAATATTCATAGATCTTATTAGGGAAGCAGGTTTTTTTTTGGCTATTTGTTGTTATCTACCAATCATATACCAGAAACTGAAATCCACTTGCATATTAGTATATCGTGGAATTTCACCTTAACCTCATTGACGCCCCCGCAATATGGAGGGATCGATATGATGACATTTCGTAACCTTCCTCCTATATACCAACGTTGGTTTATCACAATAATAATTCGAGATATCAAATCTATTGAGGTATTCTATGAAGACGCCAATCCTGCATATCCGTGAAAGAATCTCTGAGCAAATTACTGTTTCTCGACGTGGATGTGAAGAAGGCCTAAGGCTGGATTCAGACAGATCCGAAATTCGATCGTACGACGATCAGCTAGCTTTCTGATTGGTCTAAATTTGAATTCAGACCAATTTTGACCAATCAGAAAGCTATCTGATCGTCGTACGATCGGATTTCGGATCTGTCTGAATCCAGCCTAAAACTTCGAAGTGGTCGTCATCTATATATATTTTTTGAACTAACTGGAAAGAGTGGAAAGTGAACAACAAATAATAATTCTATGGAGTCTATGAGTGTTGGATTTGAAGTTATTATTTTGGAAATATTTAAAACTCAATGCACTACAGAAGTGCGAAGAGTGAAATAGATATGAAGTGTTGTTGTGGATTATATACCAAAATGCAGCGAATTCACTGAAGTACTCCTACAAAATCAAGAAAAAATGTGCTCCGTGTCTGTGCTAATTATATAATACTAGTACTATTCCACTACATAAATTCCACATTAATTGAAAATTAGTAAACCAATAACTAAAAATATGTTTGTAAGTAGTGTCCACTTTCTAGAGCGTCTGAAAATAAAGTTTAGTGGACGTTTCAGTTCCGACTTTGAAGCCATTTTCAAGACTTTATAATATAATATTTATTAACATATAATTGAAGCAAAGTATGATTATATTTATGTGAATGAATCATAGTTTTCTAGTCTGTTTTTTATCCTTTCACATTATCCCCCAATTAGTCAGTAGAATAACTGCCAAGAAAAAACTGTATTTCCTTGGTTAGACACATTTTTTGTAAAGGATGATTCATTCATGATTGGTAAGATTGGAACCTTTGGTGTGAGATCAGTTACCTTAACACACCAAACTAATATCACTTGATATTTGGTGGAATTCTGTTTCCTCGATTTCGATTGTCGAGTGACTTAGAATATGCGTATATTAACGGCACAGCGCATGGTATACCCACAGTCTAAGCTACTCGACAATCGAATTCGAGAATTAGAATCAGACCAATTATCAAAATTTTCTTCTGAAAATGATAACCTTGTTAACGAATTGAAAAGTTAGTCGAGTGATATCAGTTCAGCGTCAGGGAAGTTGATCTCTATAAAACAATGATTCATTCCAAAGATTAATTGGCATCTAATGTTTCAACTCTTTGATAAAAAAGTTTGCTTCATGGGAAAGTGATTTATCCAACTTATATCCTCAGCTTTTTTTCTGAAATATAAGATTTCTCCAACATACTCAGTAATGTGTTTCATCAATTATACAATGTATAAGTACAGAAAAAGATTTTGTAGCAAAACAAAAATCAGGATTTATTCGAATGGTAAAAATAAAGCATTTGTTGAAACACTTATCGGTGACATTTTTCATTAAATATGATATATTGATCCTTTATTCAGCACAAATGCCAATTAAAAAGTTCTATCAAAATCAACTTTAACTTCTATACAATATTTTGGAAATGACATAATATATATAAGGGGGGTGCGCTGCGTTGAACCCACATTTCGTAACATCCACACTCCCCGAACACATCCGAATGATGCACTGTTGCTGAATTTACTGGATATTCTGCAATTTTCTGTTAACCCAATCTAACTTAACCTAACTAACCTAACCTAAAAGAAGGATGAATTTGGCAACAGCGCATCAGTCGGGTATGTTCGGAGAGTGTGGGTGTTACGAAATGAGGGCATAACGAAATTTGGGTGTTATGCACTGTGGGTGTTACGAAATGTGGGTAGAACGAGATGCTCCCTATAAGGGTTGCAATAATATGTTTGCAGAACCCAGATGAACCAGATTCACAGAAACATAAAGCAGTTCCATCCCTCATCGGACAGCAATATATAAATTTTTGTAGATGCTTTAATAAAGCGGAGTTTGCAAACTTAAGCTTCTTATTTTTTGTGGTTAATTTCTTCTAGTCCATATGCGATAACATGCCTCGCTCTGATGACAGCTTTACCTTCTTTCAACGGCCGAGATCCTGTTTCTCAAGTAATCCAAAATACTCCATAGCTCCATTTCTATCACGGCATTTCAATCTGAAATGTAGGTAGGTGGAGTGGTTACAAATTATAACACTCACGCCTAAAATAAGAATGTTATAATAGCCAAACATACATCTACACTAGTACACAAAGCAACTCAAAACGTTTCATTAGTATTTATTAATCAACCAGTCCTTAAGAATGCAAAACATGAACTAATAGTACTGTAGTATAACTTAGTCATCTCCTTGTTTATCGAATATGTGACATCAGATCACAGAACTCATGATTATAACTAGAATGCGTTTCAAATATGGCGGATGGACAAATCATGCATAACCTGCAACACTGTAAATGTCCTCTTCACAGTAGCGGCACAAAATATAACGTGCGTAACTTAGGGATGGGCAATGGGTTGGTTTTATAAAACTGGAAATTTCAGTTTCAAATGGAACATCAGAACAATAAAAATATCGTTTTATCCATAGACGTTCTATAATGAAAAAAATCCTTGAATGGAAGATACAAAATGGGATCTTGATTCACACCAAAAAGTTATTCCTATATCCTACTACTACAATGAAAATTACATTGAAAACATGTTTTTTTAATGTTGAAGGACGCCAGACCGGGTCTAGACCACTGCCCCAAATCTAATGTTATAAGCTTCAGTATGAATTGAATCGGATTGAAAAATGAACATGTTCAGTGCGGATTTTGATTTTGTAATGTGTGGTTGAGGCCACGCCAATTGTAGATTACTTCCTAATCTATGAAACCCCTTACTGAAAGCTGAAATCTGAAAACGTTTTCTTTATTCTAGAGACACTTTCAATAGGTTTTTCAAGAACTCATTTATGGAAAGTAACGTTTTCTTTTTTTTCCCGTTTCTCCAGGAATAACCACAATCCTTAACAAAACACTTCATCGTATCGAACGGGTAATGTACACGATATTACCAATATACCTATAACTCTTGTCTATGCACAATATAATCGATGAATAATAAATATCCAATATTTATATTCACTATCGTCACAGCGTCCAATATCCAAATCAGAAAGAAATAAAACTGACAACGCCACTCTATTTACAAACAATCTAATAATCTCATTTCCTCTTGGAATCACAAGGAATGATGTATGTGTTTACTTGGTGCAAGTTGTCCCCTTTGCGAATGCCCATGATTTGTCAAGTTTACGTTAGTCGACGATGACGACGATATATGAAACGCATTCTAGTTATAATAGGGTAGAATATCGACCGATGAGGGCGCTGGTGGTGGTTAAACTTTATCCACCATTTTGAAATAGTTACCTTGTTTACATTTGTGAAATAACGCGCCAAACTGAAATCCAGTCATCAGTTGCCCCCGCTAGACAAGATTTTGGTGTTTTTTTTGCTATATTTTCATTGTACGAAATTTTTCTCGTGAAGGTTAATATAACTGTGTTCATGATGCTTCGAATATCCGCACAATACCATTCATTGAAGGTGAACATAGATGCATTGTGTTTTGAAATCTAATGATATTTGTTCCAGGACATATTTTAGTTTTAGTGTAGTGTTAGTGAACCAAAGAGGCTTTTATTACATGGATGATGAAATGCGCCTTAACTTCGCCTAAAAATAGACAAACAGATGACTCACCAGGTAACAAGAAATCATCTCTCTTGAAATGCAAGTAACACACTGAAGCCGCTCTAGGTGGTGATTCATGCAGTTTCAGTTTAATATTCCAAGCCTTGTACCTGTCTATTTTGTCTTTCAATCCACTTTCCGTAATGTTTCCCACCAAAGATGTATATTTATCTTTGGAAACGTGTGGAAAGACAACTTTGGATTTCGGTTCCTAGAGTTGGGGCAACTTGGCACCAAACACTTTATACTGAGCGATCTGTATCCATGATTGTTTGTTATTATTAATAATCGAAAAAAATTACAACTTCAGATGAGATTTCCTAAATCAACACCAAAACACTCAATAAATTCACACACATAAAATGGAAGCCGTTTGTTTGTGAAATTATAGCAGTGCGTTATATTTCCGCCAGACGTCGCATAAAATTATGAACTTCCCAATTATGAGTTATGTGCATCAGATAGAGGCAAAGGGACTTGTCAGTTTTGACATGTGATTATTCATGGAATAGATTCAATGTTCGAACCCACGATGAATTGTAACTTATTGTGTTGAATTCAATATAAGGTTACAATAAGTACCATTTCATCAAATGGCCAAAATTTGTTGTTCACTCCTCCAAAGTGAAGCCATCTTGGATTTAGTAGCGCGACCTAGTGCTTGACGATTTTTGCCTATTCAATATTTTCTTGAATCACACAACGTTGGTTTATGAACGTTGGAATCACAGTTCTCCGTATACGCTCTTGCTAAACTGTGACAGATCTGACAAAAAATGTCCAAGTATTGTCAATGGTGCTTATTAGTTTAGATCTTGCTCGAAGTGGTGCTGCGATATTATTTTGAAATTTTGGAATGTGAGTTAAATTATTACTGAATTTTATCAAGCACAATTAATTGTTAACGTTCACATAAGAAGTGGAAAAACAATAAAAACTCGCTAACAAAATTTAGCTGTTTGGAATCTTCAAACGTCAAAGTCCTAATCTTAACTAGCAATAGTTCAATAGTTGAAAAAATAATAAAATCCAATAAGGTTTATATACGTCTCAAATATACTGAAATTCGACAATAGAAAACGAATTATTTTCTGAAAGTCGGCCTCTACTAGACTGAACAAAATAAATTCAGTGGGTGCTGAATTTGAGGTGGTATAAGGGGGCGAGTAGGAAGATTTTCTCATTTTGAAATCACCTAAGAACTATATGTGATCTTGAATTAAAACACATATCATTTGAATAAAAACTGCATCTCAAAATTATGAATATTCGTTGTTTAAATAAAAAAAATGTATCTATGATTCAATAACTGTTTGAGGAGTCTATGGAAACTTTCTCAACACTAAAATATTGCTCAGCGGAGTATAGTATCTAGGGGGCGAGTAGGAAGATTTTATCACATCACAATATTAGTTTTCTTCAAGTTTACACACTAGAGTTCGATGTGACATCATTCTCTGGAGCGGTAGTATTCTGAATGAAATGAAAAAATGTTTACTTTTCTACAAGTTTTTACACTAGAGCTTGATATGACATCATTCTCGCGGGTGGTAGTGTTCTGAATGAAATAAAAAAATGCAATTTTCATCTTAACATTACTTTCAATTCAAGAAATACCCATAATTACTGCACTAGAAATGCTATGGATTATAACTATCCCCGTCACATAGAAGGGCATTTTATACTTGCATCAAGTTGTTTCAATTATTCAACAGCAGCTCTCAATCAGCATTTCAACAAACAACTTGTATAAAAGTTCCGTGACATTGAGCCATACAATAGATTACTTCTTCTGCACTAATTTGAATGTTTTTGAAGGAACTATTTCTCTACGTACAGATCTTGAGGCTCAGTTTACTTCAAATATAGTAAATAATGTCCACTCATCCAATATTATTCAATTCGTTTCACCCTGAAGGCTCAATGGTGACATACGAAACACTTTTTGTTTACTGTACCTGGCCGAAAGACAATTTTGTTTCCTTACTAGTATGCATATTATTAGATGATTTGCTACGATCTCACTCCATCATCAAAAAAAGAAAATTTACAATAATTATCTGTTGTTCCTGGGTTTAATGGGCACCATTCGAGACGTATACCCAAATTTCAAGTGCTTATTGCTATTAGTAAGTGTGTATGATCAGGCTCGTTACTAAACTCACTCCGCCTTACTCAGGAGCAGCATGAATATTTGGTTATTCGCGGACCTGTCAACCATAAACCGTGGCAGGAGTCATTCGCCAACACGACAGAGAAATTCTTATGCAGAAAATTCTCTGCCCCATTTGGGATTCGAACCCGAGACCTCTAGAGCAACAGGCGGACGCGGAACCACAACGCCAACTCCCTCCTCCCTCGACAAACATGAGTTATGTTTTGTTGTTGTAGTGGAATTTTGCGAATATCGTGTTTCGTGATTACACAGAACTATAAATTCCAGTATTTCATATCCGAGTAAGGCTGAATTCAGACAGATCCGAAATCCGATCGTACGACGATCGGATAGCTTTCTGATCGTCGAACGAAAGAATTTCGTATCTGTCTGAATCCAGCCTAACAATCGGGTCTATGTGAGTCGCCCATTTTGTCCGATGATACGAATACGAATCGGGCGTCGGATAGTGGATCTGTCTGAATCCCTTTTTCATATTAACGAGTGTAACCTCTGTACATCCCAACCTGCATGGTGATTCGCCATCAAAAGTTCATCATTTCATTTTCGAAGAAACAGTGGTGATGGTTGAAATTTTTCTGTTGAAAAATTATTTATATGGTCGAGAGTAACATCTGTACACCCTTAAAGGGTTCAAAGGTTATTTTTTGTCAATAAGGCATTTATAAGGTCGAGCTCCACATCTTTCTGATTCCAAAATTACTCTGGGGCTGGGGACAGTTTGCTGACCTGCAAATTGGCTACATTCAAAAATTAGTTTCAAGCAATACTCCACTCTCCGATTCTTCTGATGATTTGTTGATTTATTTCGAGTAAATATTAACCATCAACTGGTCGTGAAGAGACCATATTTTTCTGTCAGTTCATTGCTGTACGATTGTCTACCCTTCGTGTCAAACTTTGCTCTCAATAACTCAATACAATGACAGTGTCAGTAGTCAGTACTGTCGTCAGCTGTCAAGATATTTTTCTCAAAATTCTTCTATTTTTACTATTTTTCAAATAGTAAATTTTACGCAAATATTATCAAAAGTGGTACTTTTTCTTCTTTTTGGTACGGTGGTACTACATTTTTATTTTAGGGCGTTTTTGGTACATTTTGCCGGCACCTATGCTTAAAATTCCACAATATTTATATTATATTCAATTAATCATTGTTGATATTCCGTCTGGATAATTAGTCAGCAAAACCACCTATTGTGTAGTACAAGAACTACGTACGTGATGTGCTACTTTACCGAAACAGATTCCTGTGTTGTGCAATTCGCATTCTGTGCAAACAGTACGCCATCTACAATCATTTGGTCGGTACAATGTACTCCAAAGTCTTTCGTCATGGCAATTGAATTGTAACGTTGGTCGTGCTGTTATGTAAAGTTGAATGTTCAATTCCTAATGCCCGACCTGTGATTTTGGCGCCAACTGAGCGTTTTTATTCTTTTCATTTTCACATCTATGAAGATGGATAAGTGAGTAAAATTTATTTCTGAAACTCTTTTTTATTACTGATGAAATATGTTAGGTTTCTTATTAAACTCGCACATAAATCTCATGAAAACGAGCCATCGACTTCCCGAGAACCAATTTCGAGATCGGAGAGCGAAGAAGAATTTTGTCGGGATTCGAATTCTGATACCGGGGAGGCCGTCCAAGATCCTGCCAAAAGTAAAAAAAGAAAATATTCAAATATTAGAAAGTGCCGAGATGAATGGCAAAAAGAATTTACACCCAGTTTCGACGATGCAATTTGTCGCTGCAATTTGTCGCAGCGACTTGTCGCTGCGAGATATGTCATCTAGCTGTCAGTTTGCATTGCCACTATTAGGATATCCAATTACACATCACCTAGATGATGCATGTAAAATCATTCCACGAACCTATTTATTTATTTCACATCGACTGCAAACCACTTCAGAACTATTCCAAACAGATTCAAACGACATATTTTCGTGTGCTGACGTCACTTGTCCAATTAAATACCGGTAATATTTCAAGCAAATTTGGCTGTGTTTGTATTTTCTGTTTATTGTGGAACAAATACAATCGGAAAAAATAAAAAATCATTTCAAACTCAATTTGACTTGGAAATATCTGAAATAAAAATGACAGGTGTAAATCCCTATTTTTGTGTATGTGTTATATCCGTTATGCCATTTTGAAATAATGTACCACAGTGGTACATTTTCTGTTAAACGTGTGGTACGCTTTATGATTTGGGCGCGGCAACACTGGTTCCAAGTAATCCTGGACCAATCTTCACAGCTGACGTGAAGATGGCATACAAAATTTGAAGATATAATGGATTTAAAAAAGGACGTACAGGAAACTATTTTCAAACGATTGAAAAAAGCTCTGCCTTCAGTCATGTTGAAAACTATCAACTATGTAGTATTTCATTATATTTTCGATATCAGCCAACATCTTATGAAACAGTTGTATAACTATAGAAACCAAGAAAATGATTGGCGTGTTGGATGTGGGAGAGCACCTGGTCCCTAATAAGCGGAGGCCGTCAATCAATATCATCTTTGAATTGAAACATACTATTCTGACAGATCCACTTTGTACTGGGATTCTGCATTTCTTCATGGTTCAAAATATTTTCCTGAGCTTCATTAAACATGTTATCATCAGCTGTGTGAGCTATGGAGTTTGGTCCAGGAATAATTTTCGCATATTCTTTATCGGACTCAGAATTGACAATTGAATATTTAAAATCTGTATTTCGACAGCTGACAGCCCTAAAGTGACATTATTTTGACAGCAAACTTTGACACGAAGGGTAGCCAATCATACGGCGATGAACTCCTGACAGAAAAATATGGTCAATTTTAAAGAGTAATGATATCAAACGGGTCCATATATTGCATCATAATATACCATATCATAACGCTACATGGTAGAAATCGTAATGCGTCATAATGGTATAATATCAGAATCGTACTTTATTGAAATCGTATTTTATAGAAACGTATACTATCATTACGTACATTATCAGAACGTACTTCGTCATAACGTATTTTATCATAACGTATTTTATCATAACGTATTCGATAGAAACGTGACAAAATCATATTCGTAATATTTCATAACGGGACACCATCAGAATCGTACAGGATAGAAATCGTACACCATATAATTCGTAAAATATCATAAAGGATTCTATCAGAATCGTAATCTATCATAATTTGGATGCGCGCGCATTCAAAATTTAATATATGGGCTGACGTTAGAATCTTAATAATTTTGGCAACGTGCAATGAAAATAGTCTAATTCGAAGGGGCTAAGCCGTTCTCGATTCATTTTGGAATCACTCAAGCGGTTATTGCTTTCTCTGTTTATTCACACCAGAAAGAAATACCGCACCGCTGTCAAAAACTTGATACTTTTTATGTCATCATATGAACCAAATCTCTATAAAGATATAAAAAAGTAATGCTGAATGCTAACAAATTTAAAATTAATAAAAAATATTGGTCTGATGTAATTCTTCAAGAAACACATGATTCGTAAGTATCTGTACGAGGTTAACAAATAAAAATTCATTTGAGTTGAACGTGTCAAAAGATTCTCCAAAAATAAATTCAAGTTTGTTGATTGTGTTAATCAATTAGCACCATAGCAAGTAATATTTAGCATGAGTTTCTCTGATTCCTTTTACCTATCAATACAAGAGTTTTAAATAATTCAAAATATATTTTTTGCAGGTTAATGACAATGATAATCAACAAGAATCCACGTCTGAAATCGGATGGTGTTCTTTTCCTGAACCCTGAAGATACAATTCCAATATTGAAATGGCGAGCACCAAGTGAAACAATGACAAAAAGGGGTGACATTTTACAAGTGTTGTTCATAACTCAGACTTTCGAGAACAAGTTTTTAACGATGAACGAGAACGTTTCCTACTTATTCACCAAACTCAAAGACCCGTTCATACAGCTGCAGTTTCGAAAGAATGTATCATCTTTCCCACCAACTGATTTCCTGGAGTCTTTGAAGTCCACTACATACTCTTTAGGGCAATAAGAGGATTGCTCCAAATTCTTGTTAAATACTCTTCGTGAGCAGGAAAATAGCAAAATCAATACTCCTGACCGCTCTGGATTGAATGATTCCGTAGAGTCCATCTTGTCTTGTGTTTCTAGAACTTTCGTTGGAAAAATCCTCACTTTTTTACATTGTAGTACATGTACAAGAGGTGGCAAAAACGTTTGTGACTTTCTGGAACTTCAAGTGGCATTTCCCAATAAGACTGATAACCAATCCTTGCAAAGCTTACTGTTGAATCATCTCAAGAAAAAACTTTTAACAGGTGATCATCAACTGTATTGCCAAATATGTGCCAAACTGACTTACCACTATAAGACAACAAGTATAGCTGAGGCACCAGTCAATCTAATAATAACACTGATGCCCATCAAACGTGATTCAACCTCTGGAGGAAGCACCAAACTCTTACGAAGATTCAAAATAGATGAACACTTCAATCTAGCAGACCACTATTATAATATTCATGCAGTCATTGTTCGCTGTGGTTCTGGCATTGAATCTGGCCATTATTACTAATTGGTCAAAAACGAAACAGACTGGTTTAAGTTTAACGATAGTTGTGTCACTAAATATTCTGGCGATATCTTGGATTTATTGAGCCTCAGGAGACACCCTACATATTATTCTATGGATGAGAGGACATTGGCAGATCAAGATTTTCAGGTGATGTGGTGCTGCAGGTTTTTCTGGGTTTTCCTGCAGCTGAAAAAAAAATGTGCTACTAGAATCAATCAAGTCGCCCCGGATCGCCAATTAATTTTTTTTGTTGTTTCATAATTTGTATTACTTTTTTTTCTCAATAAAAACACTTTCATAAAAAATGTACTCAAAGTGTGTACAAATGTTCAGTTTTTGACTGATATTTGCTTACTAATTTTAATAAACGGTACATGAAGAAAGATAAACTCAAGATTTCAATGCTTCATGACAGATTTTGTTTCGAGGAGTATTGCATTGAACTTATTCACTAATTTTTTTTTGCCAGGTGCAAGAGTAAGAATGGTCCAAACCAATCTTGTAACTAAGATGCCTAGTTTTAGGCATCTTACTTGTAACCTATTGACAGATTTTTCTCCCCAAATGTATCTAGGTACTATATTCTATCTATAAATGCATATTATTATTATTATAATAGGATCTTGCACAATCATATGGAAAAATGGCAGAATTATTTGGGTTATAGATCTATAAAATAGCTCAATGACTTGACTTTTCTAAGATTCTGAGTCGCCAAAAAAAACAGATTCAATGTGCTCTTGTGACAAAACACATCTGTTCCATTTTAGATTTTACCGTGTCGCGTGTCGCCATCTGGTGAATTTTCTCTGTAACCTACCCACCGCAGTGACGGCCGATTCCTGTTGTTTACAGTTTTCTGCCGCCCTTGATACTTAGTATCCACGGCTCATATCTCCCGGGGTAGGCAACTAATATTCCACGTCGTCAGGTTTTTTGCATTTAAAATGTATTTTCAGGGCCAGGTTTTTCATGAACTGCTGTCGAGATTCTTTTTCGTCTCTAGAGACGTAAGTGATTTTTAATGCGCCATATTTGTTGGATTTTTCGAACCTTTTTTCGCTTGCTTGTAAATTGAATTCGGTTCTAAATTACCTTACTGTGGTCGTCAAGGACAAGATTCATCGCGCGTCGAGTCCCGTGCCTGTAATTATTTTAGGTGGGTAATGGTTTTTTACTACTAAATGAAGTAACACGTAGGTGAAGTTTTTATTAACTAGGTACTTTTATTTATTTTATTGAAAGTCTATGTAATTATTTTAGAATCAATACAAGGAATCGAGGTCCTCTGTCTCCCCCGATATTGGAATTAAACTGTCGCACCACTCCCCGCGTGTCTCATTGAACTAACAGCAACCCTTTTCAAGAAACCCTGAGATTGAACCTTTACACTCTAGAGTGTGGCTATAGGTACCTATAGTATTCCATTTTTTAAATTGTTTCAAAAAATGTGTGCTGTTGAAATATAAGCACTTTTCTATATAGTATACCAGATATTCATATTATCAAATATCAGAGCCAGACAAATTGACATTTTCTATGGTGACTTTTTTTGTACTCATAATATTTCAGACATTTTCACTTTTAAATGAACATACTTTTAGCTCACAGATCTCCTGGATTTCTGTGATTTAGATATTGGTATTCCAATTGAGATCCTTTTTTTCAAATGTTATTTTTTCTGGCAACAATTTTTTTTTGTTAATGGTCAAGTTGTGAAGTTACACTACTGGACTAGGCCTTTTTGTGAATATTTGTTTTTTTATCAATATAATATTCTCCAGAATGATTAACAGAATGTGATTTATCAAATTCTGCACTCTGTAGTATCAAAAATATCTAACCCACAGGTATGTTGTGTATCTGAATGTTCATTCAAGTTCTTTAATGTATATGCCGTTCCTACATTAATTGAACAGTGCTATTTAGACAATTTTGGATTTCCTGTGCAGCATCAAGATAAATCCTGGTCCCACATAATGATGTGTGTTTTGTTCCAATCTGCTCGGTCATAAAGAGTGCACTTGCATTTTGTTAAATGTTACATGAAGATATTCCTACTTGTTCATTGAGTATAAATCAATGTTGAAAGCCTCTTCTGAAATGGGAAGTTGGACTGGGAAGAATCAATTTGAAGTAGGTTGTGTCAAAATCGACGTAGTATGGCATCTGATTAGTCATACCAGTGTTACATTTTGACACTACTCACCGAAAAAATTCAATCTCTTAAAAATTTCAAGAAGGCTTGAAAGGAGGCAGACTAGCTTCCGAAACGTCGCCTAGGGGAATCATTATATGCATTTTTTGATATATTTTTTTGTTCAATTTCCAAATTCATAACAAATACGATACGTAACATACTTATATTATAAGAATTTGAAACTTTCTTTTCCAGGGGACAGAAAACAAAAAAAATCCAGGATGCAATATGTTGAACTTGTTAAAAAAAACAAGTACGATCGTGGAATAACGACCTTTCATTTTTTCAGATTTTAAATTAATTTAATAATTTCAAGAATCCTTGCTCCTTATAGAACAAATTTCTATTGAAGATCATCTGAAGATATTTCCGAAAGAATTACGTTACTGATCTAGCAGTATTTAGATTGACACAGATGTTGAGGGATATATAGAGGCAGCCCATTTTTTCTTTGTTAAAGAAGTACATTGTCAGTAATACAAATAAAATATTCGAGGCATTTTTTAATCAGGATAACTGGAAAATTACTTTTTCCTGTGATTAAGTTCTTCCACTAGAAAGAATTTGTAAACTATATATCAAGTTGTATCATGATTTTTAGTTGGAATATTACACCTATATAGTCTCCAAGGTGAATTAACGCAACATTAACTTTAATCTTTACTTTCACCATGCCATGACTTTGTAGATCACTTTATGCAGTATCACAAAGTAGCGAAAAAGATGAATAAACTTTTTTATATTTGAACCTCTGGAACTGGAACGTTTTGTGTTTGAACGCTTTCATTGTGCATTGGACATCTTTCTTAGGGTATACACAAAAGAAGAAGTAATGTTTGTTCTATGAACCATGGCAACCATTATTCTTTTTTGCACAGAAATGTATTTTTTAATTTTTTCGAGTGGATACTACACACACTACACATGGCCACTGCCTGAAATCACCACCCCTAAATTCAACCTTTTAGGAACTTATTTAGGAGATCTCGAATGTGTATTTTATTAAAAAAAAAAACTTTTTTCCATCGTTTCCGCGGAAAATTTTCAATGTCAATACTCGTTTTATGGCGTTTTTAATCACCCTGAAAATTCAAAATCGGTTTGGACATCGCATTCTACACCTTTATAACTTCTCTTTATGCATGCTTTGGCCCAGACAGACCAAATATGTGCAATTGAAGACAATTCATTACCTGACTACAGCACTAAGGATGATGAAAAAGGAAAAATAGTACCCTGAAAATCTTTGCCTACTTTTAGCAAAAGAGCAAGTGCTCTGAAAAAAGAAATATCTGGATTGCCTGCTTATGATTTTAGCTTAAATAAACAGAAGGCAGTAGAAAAACCAATAGAACGTCAATGTGTACTCCAAGATCCTGAAACGCCACCCTCCACCACTAGATCAGCAAGCTCTGATGCTGGAATCAGTGAAAGAGATGAAAATATGCTTGTTAATGATACTGATGTAGTGATGGAAAAATTATCTATACTGGAATTCATAGTGGATGAGATATCCAAAGACTTGAAGGAATGTAAGTATTTAAACGATGATGACTCAACTACCACACTAGTTTTTGATTTGAACAATCTATCTAAAAAAAAGGCATCAAGTACTATAGGATTTCCTGTTTCAGGTAAAGGAAAAATCGTGGAAAAGTGCGCTGATATTTCTGAGCGTCTTGACAGTATATTGAAGAAAACGGAGTCATCTTTGACTCTTACTGAGAATGAGTTGCACATATTCCCAATTGACATGGTATCTGCCTTAGAAAAGTTGGAGAAAGGGCTGGAGAATGAGTCCTATAAACAAAATGATATAAAACAGCTTGTTACAAGTTGGCAGGTATCATTTTCACAAAACAACTTGTTACTAAATACTCATGGACAGGTATGAGTAGGAGTCTGGAGAAAAACACATTCAAATCTGACTATTCCTTCACATACCCAGGAAGGGATAGTTTCCTTCGTGATTGTATACTAAAACACAGTTACACACACCTTGTAAAGGTTCAATCTCAGGGTTTCTTGAAAGGGGTTGCTGTTAGTTCAATGAGACACGAGAAGTGGTGCGACAATTTAATTCCAATTTCGGGGGAGACAGAGGATCTCGATTTCTTGAATTGATTCTAAAATAATTACACGGACTTTTAATAAAATAAATAAAAGTAGTTAATAAAATTTCCACCTACGTGTTACTTCACTTGATAGTAAAAAACCATTACCCACCTAAAATAATTACAGGCACGGGACTCGACGGTGAATCTTGTCCTTAAGGACCACAGTAAGGTAAATTAGAACCGAATTTAATTTGCAAGCAAGCGAGAAAAGATTCGAAAAATCAGACAAATATGGCGCATTAAAAATCAATAACGTCTCTAGAGACGAAAAGGAATCTCGACGGTAGTTCGTAAAAAACCTGGCCCTGAAAATACTTTTTAAATGCAAAAAACCCGACGACGTGGAATATTAGTTGCCTACCTCGGGAGATATGAGAGCCGTGGATACTAAGTATCAACGGGCGGCAGAAATCTGTAAATAACAGGAATCGGCGGTCACTGCGGTGGGTAAGTTAGAGAGAAAATTCACCAGATGGCGACACGGTGAAATCTAAAATGAAACAGATGTGTTTTGTCACATCTTCAAGTTGAATCAAAAAGATAAGACTGATAGAAAACGAAGAAAAATCACAAGGTATTGAAGAAAGTACCAATTCTATGGATGAAATTAACCAAGTAGCATATGATGGGGTTTTTACTGTGGGGAAGAATAAGGAGCTTTTAGGAGGATGACCTACATTGATGCGAGAATAATTTCTTGATTTTACTGATAGTAGTTTTTATTTGATTTCTTAGTCAACATTTAGTCAGGTGAATTTTTGTATTAGTGTATAGGTTTATAAGAATTAAATAAGGTAGTTGTTAGTGTGGAATATTTTTTTGCTAACATACATTTTCTGCTACAGTTCATATGAACTGTGGTTAGAGAGGACTAGGTTTCAATACAAAAATTAACAAACAAAATAAAAACGTCTTTTTTATTTATAAAAATATGTACCTCAGGTGGGTAATGGGTACATACACAATTTCTTAATGTAATTTCAAAGTCAAGGCAGAAGTAACAAAAGAGCTACTCACAAGTCAGCAATTTTTATTCATTAAATATATGAAAAGTATGAACAAGTGGTAATTGAAACTTCGTCTCCCCTGATTTTCGAA
Organism: Zygogramma bicolorata; assembly: GCA_032362365.1. Lineage (NCBI taxonomy): Eukaryota > Metazoa > Arthropoda > Insecta > Coleoptera > Chrysomelidae > Zygogramma > Zygogramma bicolorata. The sequence goes on along the minus strand of JAVJAQ010004178.1, from coordinate 326,982 downwards.
CTTGTTTTATCATTACGATCACATAGAAACATATTGTAAGCGTCTATGTTGATTTCACCATCAGGAATGTCACAATCTAGACAACTTTCTATCAGGATGATTATATCATAGATATATAAGCTTCTGCTTTGAATAACTCCTCAAGTTTAGTTTCCAAACCTCCAATATTGTAACCATAAATCTAGTGTGGGGTGTACTCCTGTTTTCCTGTTTACCATTTTTGTTTACTTTTCTCGGTTGACCATTGTATTAGATTAGGTTCACCATTAAAGATTTTTGTTTTCAGTCCATCCTTCATCCTCTTGAAGTGTTAAATTTGCATCTTTGTTCTGTCAGTGCTTATCCGGTAAGGTGCTGATTTGAGTTTGTTCGAAAGTCTCAATGCTTGTTTTTTTCTCTGAGCCATCAAATGTGACGTTTGTGGAACATGTTTTGGCACTGGATCTATTGAAACCCATAATATGATTCTTGCAATATTCTCGTAATTTATCTCGACAGAGTAAATTTAGAATCTCCTTGTTTTTCGATAGATCAAATTTGTATGTATCTTCTGGATTAACTGATATGGATTCTTCTAAACTATACATCATTCAGTTATGTTATTTATCCTGCTATCAAGCTGTCGTATTTCTTGTAGGATAAACTGTGTTCACTATACCTTGTTTTTGTTGTTGCTTGTTCAGCTCTTCTTTGACCTCGTTTAACTAGCTTCGAATAATTACTATTTCATGTTGTAAGTCTTCATTGATTTTCAATTGTTGATCATGTGACTATTCGTTATTATTTTCCATGTTTTCCAGTTTTTTTCATATTTTCTAGTTCTGTCAAAACATCTTCGGTGTAAATCTGGACGGTCGTTGGGATATTAGTCACATCCAACTCGCTCATCACTTTAACACTAGTTGCAATTTCATATTTTGCCACCTGCTTTTTTCAATTCATCTTCATACAATTTGATATCTTCATGAATTAAGCCCACACAAGCAATGTGAAACCATATTGTACAGATATTACATCTAATACCACAAGTTTTTTGCAGCGATTTAATGCACATCCCACACTTGTCAGCCCTTATATCTTCTTATTGAAAACAAGTCTCACGATGTTTCCATTGCCAGCATCTACAGTTGTCTTTTGATGACAATTGATGATTATTATCAAATATTACGATTTTCAATTATTTGCCAAGTATGCAATTTTCTGTTTCCGTAAATTTCAGTTGGTATATTTCTCGTTAAGGTTGTTTTTACTGAGTATACACTCCATTGTTAACTTTTTATAGTCCAGATGTATTTAGGTGTTACTACATGTTTTTGTTGAAATACCGAGTCTTTCTCTATATTACTTGGACCTGAAAAAAAAATACTTATAGAAACCAAACTAAAACTTGTAACAGCATACATATGGAATCTTAGGTCATCATAATAGTTCATATACCTAATTTCGCGACTCTGGAGTGAAAGTAAACAATAATTGTTCATCAGGAGCAAGGATTCGTCAAGGTGATAATACTGATAATTCTGGCAATATCATTTTTTCCTCGCACAGATTTATGTAGAGAAGTAGGTAATCACCAGCCATTCAATCTTTTTAACACTTGATTTAACATCGCTGTCTTATTTTAGTGTATAAACTTTTTCAACAATCAAATAGATTGAATAATAACAATGAATGAAACAGACACATAACAGTGCAGTGCCCGCTTGACCGGCAACAGTGTCATGTCAATATAGGAATCAGGGTAGAATATTGAAGAATACAAAATATAAAAATTAGCTACAATAGGTGAAAAATAATGTTATTATTCAATTTTTCAAATATATTTAAGATCACAGATCTCTCCTGGATTCCTAAATGACAGCGAATATCCCATTACCATATATTTTTATTAATATTGTAAGCAAGCCCATGTACTATTAGATTATGATAGAGTACGTTCTGATACTTTACGATTATGACGCAATACATTTTGATTTTTTACGATTATGATAAAATACGTTTCTGATTTTGTACCGTTATGATGAGTTACGAATTCTATGAAGTACGGTTATGCTATTTTGATGTTCTGATATTGTAGCGATATGATAAGGTACGATATGACGAAATACGTTCTGAATATGTCCATTATGATAAATTACGTTATGAAAGTGTAGCGTTATGTTACTGTACGTTTCTATTTCGTACTATATGATAAACTACGATTTCTATTATGTAGCGTTATGATAGCGTAAATTTCTACGTTTTACGATTTCTATTTTGTACATTATGACGAAATAGGTGACCCCATATCAAACACAGCCTTTGTCATTCTTCAATTCTCAAATTCTTCGATCGACTAACGGAAACGTATGAATATAATAAGTATATGAGAGATACACTAAAATGCTAAAATAACCGAGTCCGATTCTGTTGCAAAGCATAAAATCAGTTGTAACGAAATCAATCAGCGTTGCCACAGCTGACAAAATGATAGTAGTAGATTCGAGAAAAAAATCGGAGTAGAATTGGACTCGAGGGGAGTAGAACTATAGCGACCAAAAAGAGAAGTACAAGAGTACATTTTGTTTGGTAGATTTGACACTTGACAGGTAACTGACAGACAACTGGTTGAAATTTGGCGGTGAAACCAAAACCAAATAGGTTTTGAAGTCGAGGAGTGAAGTAGTTATATATTTCATATATAACTACGCTATGTGTCAAAAAAAATCTGAGATCAAAAAATAAATAAACCTCCTATAAAATAAACGAAACTCTTAACAAAATAGACACACTTACAAAGCGGAGTAGATTTCGATAATTTGGAGTAGCGGAGTAAAACACATGCAATGGGAGTAGATCTACTCCGAACGAAGTAGCTGTGGCAACGCTGAAATCAATCGATTCTCAACCTTATTGAACGACTACATCCATCGACGGTGCTGCCATCCACATTTCGCCCACATCGTCCTCCAATGATAAGTCCATAGGGTTATTCTTCTAGGTAGTCTAAATGAAATGTAACAACGTATACGTTCAGCGACCGAGAAGTTCGGGAACCCCACTCGCTCGGTCGCTGAACGTTTACGTTTTTCTGAACAAATACAATTTCAAGATCAAACGAACTTACCTAAGTGAAGTTCGATCTTAATTATATGAAGGCCTCGTCGAAATAAATAATAATGTATAGTTAATCCGCCCCTGTACTGAACACGTTGAAAGAAAGGAATCCAGACAAAAATTCTGTAGGTAATCCCTTCTTCTTCAGAGCACTCATTTGCTACATGACCCTGGGCAGGGATAGGGCGTGATTTATTTATTTCGACGAGAACTTCATATAATTAAGATCGAACTTCACTTAGGTAGGTTCGTTTCATCTTATGTGTATATTTCGGTCTCGTCTCATAAATAATAGAAGTGTAGATGTTCAGAGTAACATGTAGCAAATTAATTCAATCACATAAGGTATATAATACAGAATGCAACAATTATGGGTAAACTAACAAAACAACAAAAAAATATATCAACCATCCCCATTTCGCACACCACAAATTAAAGTATATCTATCCCTATAAGTATATATAAATATTCAACACAAATTGCTCCTACTATCTGAACTTTAGGAAAATCTGTCATTGACAGAATTTATTCTGTCATTGACAGATTATGATGAAAGTTCGCGAGAAAATCGACATATTCCGAGAAATTCGGATCCGAAATTGCGAAATTGTTTTTTTTTTACAAAAAATGAATGTATACTACGCATTTGTGTTTCCAAACGTCGATAGACATATTCTTGAAGAATTTTACCTGAAATTTTCATCAACAAACTATTCTCAGTTCGCGAGAAAATCGACATATTCCGAAAAATTTGGACCAGAAATTGCAAACAATTTTTTTTCAAAAAATGTATTTATGCTACGCATTTCAGTTTGCGAATGTCGATAGACATAGTTCTGAGGAATACTTCCTGAAATTTTCTTCAACAAACTATTCTCAGTTCGCGAGAAAATTCGGATTCGAAATTGTGAATTTTTTTACGAAAAATGAATGTATGGTACGCAATTCTGTTTCGATACGTCGCGTCGGTAGACACAGACCTGCAGAATACTTCCTGAAATTTTCATCAACAAACTATTCTCAATTCGAGATAAAATCGACATATTCCGAACAATAATGAATGCATGGTTCACATGATGGAATGTGACCGTATGTACGCATTTTCAACAAAAACAAATTGGAAGGCGAATAAACCTTTCAGGTCGGCAGACATTTTTGCAGGTTGGGGTATACAGAGGTGAAACATGACCGTATAAATGCATTTTTGACAAAAAAGTACCTTTCCCCCACCTTCGTTTTCTCGGAAATGAGAAAAGAAACTTTCGAAGTCGACAAAAATTATTGCGGGTTGGGGTAAACAGAGGTGAAACATGACAGTAGAGCACCTATGAGACCAATAGACTGAAAGTGCAAAAAGCATGACCTACCCTAACCAACTTCTAGCCCAACTTCAGAGTGATCAACCTAATTTTTGTCAAACCCAACATATATCTCTGATTCGGACGTAGCGTAAATGATCTAACCTAACCACTGCCCAAGTGGAAATGCTAAAAAAAAACTTTTTCACCAGGGCTCGAACCTGGATCGACTGCGTTACAGGCAGCTACGTTGACCGCTAGCCAACGGATCATTTAGGTCTTTATGATATTGAAACAACTTGGAAATATAATTTTTTTTGGAATCCACGTTTGCTGGTGGCTTCAGAAAGCTTACTGACTATTTTCAAAATTTTATTCTCAATTTTGAAAAAAAATAAAAAAAATGGACTCTTGAGTACCGTCGGGAATAGTGGGATAATATACAGTGCGATGTTATTAAGAACTCGAATAATGTTTGTTTCATTTTCTATCGAATATTTTCAACGATATTCATGCCTGAAATAATATCATGCAACATTGAGTAAATAAATGACACCTGTATCATCTAGTCTATCGCGTTATATTCCAGAAAGCAATTCTTATTGTGATTGCAACATAATTGTATTGCACGTAAACTGCACATTTTGCAAATTTCCCGATTATTTCCCAACACTACCCAATGAGCACCACGATTTCCAAGTCTAACGTCAACTCGAGGAGACGACTGATTGTGGAATAAAGTATGATAAAGTAAGAACAGGATGGTTGAGGATCTTTGATAGCATTATCAATTTCACAACAATTTTCTGCTGTCATTTCTCTCTCATCTCCATTCTAGCAAGAGCGAAAATATTCAGTGTGATGGCTTTTGAAACAGGCGTTAATAAGAGCATTTCCTTATAAAATCGGATGTGATTATATAGGTTTTGCTTCGTGACATAGTGGGCTATTAGAAAAAAAATTCATTATAACAAATCAGATGGAGATATGGCTGGTATAACTGGTGTCAGAGTAAATTCAACATTCCATCACAAACATCCCAAATAGCACAAGTACGTCCAGTGGACGTACTGCATATGTACAGTGAGGATGCATTGTACGTATTTAGGACGTACTTTTGTCTCCGACAGACGTACATAAGACCTCCCTGCGACTTACCGTTTCCGCATAGTCGGTAATCCCAGGTACGTACTTTTCCAGTCCACACAGGACCTGAAATGTACAGAAAGGGGAACTGTTTGGGACATTCCGAAAACGTACATTTTCCATTCTGTATGCGCTATCCCAAGTAGAACAAACATATTTGACCAATATTGGTTCAATATTAAGGAAATATTAACCTTATATTGTAGATGATATCAATAGTGGCCACAAAAAAATGTAAACATTCGGCTATATTAGCTCAATATTCGAAAACAACGTAATGATATATCATATGATATCACTTAATGAATCTAAGTTTTCATATTCGGGATTATTCATTTCTTTTTTATTAAATAGTCAAGTTGGAAATTTTACTCATTCACGTGTACTAACCATCTAACCGAATACTTACCTGGAAAAAGACCTGGCTGCTGCGGGGCTTGAACTCTCGACCTTTTCTATGGAGATATTATTGTCGACCACTGTTACGCTCTACGGCACGAAGAGACTTGTTTTTAAGAAGGAGTTGGGTGCTATAGATGTGATGACTTCAAGTTAGTTTTGTTCGAGATAATATCAAAATTTCAGAAAGTTCAGTAACAATGAAAATATATTCGAAAAAACACTAAAGGTCTCATGTGATGGCGGTTTTGGAATATCAAACTTGCTGTGCAGAAAATTCTGTATGTAATTTTCTGGTATTTAAATTCACCACATGTCGATGTTTCAATTTTTCCAAATTTTTTTAGGAATAATTCATTATGAATATTCCATTACCAATATTGATATATGTATGAATACACTTAGTGATCACTCTCAAAATCCCAATACCCCTTGAACCGAAAGGGACCCAATACGTACGTACTTGAGAGGTCCAAACAGTATGTACATACTAACAGAAATGTAGAAAATGAAAGGAACCCAATCCGTACGTACTTGGGAGGTCCAAACAGTATGTACAAAAAAGTACGTCAACGAGACGTCCAGATAGTATGTACATACGATTTCCAAAAATGTACGTCATTACTATTATATCCCGCAAACGTTTCGAAATATACGTATCTGAAAGGGACTCAATATGTACGCACCTGGAAGGTCCAAATAGTACGAACATAGTTCTTCCAAACATGTACGTAAATGATACGTCTGAGCAGTACGTACATGGGATTCACAAAAAAACACGTCATTGGTATGTCCCTAATTCATTCCGAAAAGTACGTACCTGAAGGGGAGTTAATGTAAACGTATCAGGGACACTTAATAAAGTACGTACATAGTACTTCCAAGCATGTACGTTTTTATTACATTCCGATTGGAACGGGACCAAGTATGTACCTACATGGGACGTCTAACCAGTACATACATGGTACATCCGGTAATGTACGTTCTTCGAATGTCTCCTATCCGTCCCGGGACGTATCGACGTAACTGGGACATAAATGGTTCGTCTTCAGGACGTCGTGTGCTATTTGGGGACCTATTGGTGAAGACTTTGATTTATTAACAAATAACTTGTAACAGTTGAAATATATCAGATCAGAGTTTGAATGAAAATATTCAGTGATAAATCATGAAATCGATTCAATTTCTATAACACACTCATGAATAGCTTCAGAAATTACCAAAATTTGAGAAATCTGTGGTGAATCGTCTCGAAAATTGATTCGAAACCTATTCTTACCTTTTCATTCGGCAAAATCGACATGATTCTGTTGAGCCACTAACTTCAGTTTCATATAATTCTGAACTAACTCGACATATCGATACCTCTGGAGTTGTCGGAGCAGTTCAAATATTTTCAAAATTCACATCAACAACCGAAAAATTATGATTTTTTTTTCGTGAGTTGTTTGACACCAATTCAAATGGTAAATGGTCTTGAAAACGTATTCGACTGTTTCAAAACCTGTTGTTCAACTCCTTCGTACAGATGTCTTCAGGTACCTACCTCACAAAATGCCCAATCCGGGTCAAATAGAATCCCCCAAGAAAAGAAAACTTACAAGGAAATGAGGTTTTGATGACAAAAGGAAATCTGAACAATTTGCGAATGAGATGAGTCTAGAAGGGAACTGAACAACTCGCAGATGAGATTCGACAACACATTCATTTTCCAAGTTCAGACGAATGCAAAAGTCTACGAGAATACATGATGGAGCATATCGAAAATTAATTATGACTGAATGTGATAGTTCAGTGGAAATGGTTTTCAATAGCATTAATCAAGTTTGGACGAATACGAGGGACCATTCGAAGGCATGCCAAACTCTTCGGAATCATGTCTCAATTCTGAACAAGTCGTAAAAGGAAGCAATAGCTCGAAATAATGTCGAATATTTGAAATTCATGTCTGAAATGCAAAAGTATAACTTAGTCGAGTCTAGACGAACGCAAATAGCTCTAATGAATACATGGTGAATATATCAAGTACAAGAAATAATGCAGACTCTAAATGAATCAAGTCCAGTTGATTCAAATGGCCTAGATGAATACAACCATATAAAACCTATACACCAAGTAAGTGAATCAAGTTGAAATAAATGTGTGCAACCGAATACATAGCAATTACATAGAAAACTCATCAAAATCAAACCTGAATTCCAAAATGAATCGATTTGAGACAGAAATATTGATCCAACTGAATGACAGTTCAGTCAATCGAACTCCGAAGATTGCTTCATTCCTGCTGAAATACATGAAAAACTTATGAAAACCGAGATCAAAAGTAATATTTTCGATAGTTCAGCTGAGTGCATACTGAACTGTACACGTATCAGGTGTAAATGGAAACCAAAGTCCAGACAAATGAAGTTTATCAATAGGGATCAAGATAAATATGCTGAAAAACAAACGATACAGAACATTGATTTGACCGAATGTCCTGCAGATATACTGAAATAAAAAAAGATGAGTTTGCGGATGTCCAGCAGAAATCGACAAATAACATCAGAGTTTGAAAGAGCAAGTGCACATCTAAGCAATGACACATCAATGTTTACATAATAAATTTCGAAAAATAAGTCTGAAAGAATGTGAAAGTCCCTGCGAATCAAGTCCAAATAATTGCAAATAGCCCTCATATCAAAATTGAGAAATAATGTGAAATTCCTAATGAATGAACTTCAGATGGAAGCAACTTACTCTGGCCAGTGTCTAATGAACGCACTATAAACATGCCAAGAATCATATTAGAGTGAACGATATAATCCATTTCTATCAAACAAACTCACATAAATTCGATGCGTTTGAATGAAGGAATGTGAAAGTCCAACACATCAAAGAATCATGGCTCATAAGATACAAAATTCCATCTGAGTCAATATAATATATATTATAGAGTTAATCATATCATGAATGATACATTAGGTTTTATCATATTGTGTTATATTTGTCGAGTGAGTGCGTTTAATAATGCGTGTTTAACAGACAATTTTCCATACAATTTACATTGAATATCTTTCTAGTAAATAATAAGAAATTAACCTACGATAAATAACTATTGTTACGATATATCCTTGGGTTCTTGATTGAAACATCAAACAACACTAAACTACTTTTATTACAACTCTCTATCACAATACAATACAATCGCTTAAATTGCCCCGCTAACTTTCCAATGCTCGGTACTAAAACTCTTTGTACTAAAAATTCTCCCTAATACAAACTCTGCTTCGCGAATAAACTCTGCTCCACTTAGCTCTCTAAAACTCGCGCTCCTTAGTTCTGAATAAAACTGTCTCCGCCGCGATGCCCCGCTGCTTATATACTTGCGTGCGCCTGTGAAGAATTTTCGAGTCAAATCTCGGGTATCGAACGTTCCACGCCGGACGAGAGTTGACGAGAGTTCCAGGAAAAATGACGCTCTGCGGTCGTCAGGGCCGGCGCCAGGAGATTTCGTAACACTATAATTTCTATCCGATTGAATCGAATTTGACTAGAGAACGCCTTTTTATGTAAGCAAAGTTTTGTGGATTCTGACCCAAATATTCTAGAGTATTTTTACCGCTTTAGGAATTGATACATCATCAGTGAATTGCATTGCATTGAAAAAATTGCATTGAATATTATTATTGCTTTTTTATTAGATAAATTATATTTATAGGCCATGATGATAAGAGCCCTAGCTCTGATACTTCAACCTTCTTTGTAATCAAATCATTGATTTTCTGTGAGTCCACTTTCAAATCAGACATGATGAAAATATATATGGAAAACATAAACAATTTCCAACAGAAAAACACGCTCACCGTTCCTTCCACTAGGCACCGAATAACTCTCTACCAATTGCTAACTGCTGCAGATACGAAGTTGTAATGATTCTACATCGTACTGATAGTTTCTTATATAATGGAAATATGACCACCCTTCCATTAGAAAAAAGTACTTCATTATAATTACAGAAATATTTCTGAGAGTATTATATCTCATGAAAGAATCAGTTTCAAAAGTCTTCCGCTAATTTTAAATAAAATAAATAAATATATATATTTATATATATATATATATATATATATATATATATATATATATAGAGAGAGAGAGAGAGAGATACTTTATTGTCTAAGAAAAATAATTCCTTGCTGACAAAGCTTGTTAAAAAAATTGTTGTATATAGTACTTAAAAATATGATGAGATAAAAAATGTAAAAGCACAAATATTCACAAACACAATTTGCATAAAAGGAGTTCACATGTCAAGTAGATAAAATATAACAACATAAAATAAGATTCAAAATATATGTTCGATGGTTTGTTGAAGAATAGTTCTGTCTAATCCTTACGAAAAAAATTGTAAAAAATACAAGGCCACACATCCAGAACATGGTTTCACATGTCATGGAATTAAAATATAATATACCTTCTACAGTTTGAAATGACTTTCAACCTATAGGTGTCAATATAAACAAAAAATCTTATTCACAGCAAAGTTCCATTGTAATATTCCTCAAGATTGTAGTACGCTTTTGTTATAAGAGCTTCTTTAACAAGAGTTCTGAACCTTCTATAGCGCTTCTCCTTCCTAATTTCATAGGGTTTATGGTCATACAGCTTTTTACTCTCATAAATTACAGAGTACTTCGTCTGACTTGTTTTTGAACAGGGAGTAGTTTATTTTCTGTTACTTGCCGAGTTTTGTGATTTGCCTGTTCCTGAGTTCCAGCCATATTTTGTTTTTTGTGTATGAGACAAACAGTTTCCAGAATGAAAATACTGGAAAGAGTAAGAATTTTTTCTCTCACAAATAAGGAACGGCATGACTCACGCACTCCCACCTTACATAAGAATCTAACCGCTCGCTTTTGCAAAACGAACACTGGGTGAAAAAATTGTTGTTGTTGTGTTGTTGTTAATGATGGAAAGTCATTGTGGGTGTTCCCCAAATCATATAGATGGCAGGTATGGAAACTGTGCCACGATGAGGATGGCCACTTCAGTGTTGAGAAAAATGAAAAATGATTTGTTTCCAAATGCAAGACGATTCGTTACGAAGTATGTTCAATGTTCAATCTTGTCTCTCCTGCCTCTACTATGCACAAGTCAGTGGCAAGAAGGAAGGTTATCTACATCCAATCGAAAAGGTCTCCGATCCTTTCAACACCATCCATATGTCAGGGGAGTTCATAGTTACATGAATATGACTTTCAATACAGTGATCAGTACAAGTCCGTTAGAAACTCTGACTGGATATAACGGTAGAAGTATTTCTGAAGGTCAAATATGGAGTGCAGTGCAAGGAGAACTGAATTGCGCTGATCTACCGGGATTACGGAAGGCTATCTCAGAGAAGCTGTCAGTTGATTAACGAAAACAAAAGGAGATATTTGATACTCTCAAGGAAACCAGCTAAGGTGTATAATGAAGGAAAAGTAGTTATGGTCATGCAGACTGATGCACCTTGTACGAGAACAATAAAAAAGTTGTTGCCCAAGTTCAAGGGACCTTTCAAGGTGACCAAAGTCCTGTTAAGTAATGGAGACACGAAAATAGTAATTGCTGTGGACAACATGAAGCCGTGGATTATTCTCAGAGGTAAAAATTGAGGGTAGATTATTCTGAGATGGGTGCGTACTAAGAGGCACTAGGCTAATATGATAAGAATTGAAGGCGTCGAAGGACTGATAATGGGTCTATGAGAGGAGTATCTACTAAGAAGTACTAGGCTCATATGATGTTCACCAAGGTCAAAGTGAAGTAATTGAAATGAGTACATACTATGAGGTTCCATATCCAACTGATAACGATGCTAATGCTGTATGATATTTGCAATGCAATGCAAATACCATAACAAATACGTAGAAGTTGGAGGGCAGTGTCTATTGGAGCATTGTGAAAATAAATAATAGACCCAGGTACCCTAGAGATACATGTATATTTGGAAAGAGGTTATTAAGTTATATGATGGAGTGTTGATCAAATAGAAGAATATTGTGGCATAACTGATAATATTTATATAATTTTCAATTTCAGATGACGAGGAGTCTGAGGACAGATCCAATGAGGATGGCCGAATGTTACGACACATAATAATATTTATTTTCCATTAGACACAGGTAATATGTATAGGTAATATTGTATGTATGTATGTACATATGTATCATCCGGCAGACAATGCGATTGACGACTTATGATGAGACATTATTCAGGGCTATTCACTAAGTAAATTGGTTATCGCAGTTGCTAACCGTCGTAGCAACTCTGATAATAACTTGCCGTGAATACCAATTTCGCGCTTAGCAACTGACCTTGAACATAACGAAAATTTTTAGTCGCTATCCATAACAACTCTGCTTAGTGAATTGCCATGATTATTAGCAAGTTCGTTGACGAGATAAGTTTTAGACGGTCTTCACGCGATAGATTTGCAATTGTAGTTGATGATTATTGTTATTCCGGGTGGTGTATAGTGGTGAATTATATGGCGTGTGAAACTGACAGAAGTTTTTCATTATAAACCATGAAATTTTATGAGCGACTATTACAGTTTTCATCGCTTTGTCACTTTTTATGTGAACGTTAACCATGTATTGTGCTTGATTAATATCAGTAATAATTTTTATCATATTCCAAAGTTTACAGATAATATTGCAGCGCCACATTGACCAAGACCCAACTAGTAAGCACGACTTTGACAATACTTTGATATTTTTTGAAACTATTCAACTAGAGGGCGTATCGCTTATCTTGAAATCCCAAGTAGAGATTCCAAGGTGATACCCAAAGTATCCGATTATGCATCAAATTAATCATATACAAAACTGTATCTCATCAAACCGGTACCTCATCAGATGATGAAATTATCATTAGAATATTTTTCCAGATACAGAACGAGAAAGAGCATCTCACTGAACTGAAATTCATCAGACCGATAGCTATATCAATTTGTTAAAAGCTGTCATTTTTGCACTACACGATGAGGTGAAACAGAAGAAAGAATCAAACGACAACCAACAAACACAAAGCCTCGGATTAGTGTCTTCGAAGACATTCGGTCCGACTATTGATAAATCAATTACGATTTAATTGGTCAAACAGCATTGGTTGATCAGCTTCCTTTTCGCTTTTCTTCCTTCTCATCAAGGTGTGGTACTGAAGATGAATGTTTTCACGGACGCTGGAACATAGAAAATAGTCCTTTCGAGTATTAATCCTTGTGTAAGTTGTTCCTTAATACCCGAAAGGACTATTTTCAATATTCCAGCGTCCGTGAAAACATTCATCTTCAGTACCACACCTTGACGAGAAGGAAGAAAAGCGAAAAGGAAGCTGATCAACCAATGCTGTTTGACCAATTAAATCGTAATTGATTTATCAATAGTCGGACCGAATTGTGAGAGGAGTATGTTTAAATACCAGTTACTCAAACCCAGGGGTGGGGCGTACTGTCGAAGTTGATATTGTTGTTTTCCTAGTCTATTCGTAAGGGGATAGATTAGCTACATTACTATATTGATGGATGGAGATGGAGATAGACTTTACTTTAGGATTTCCTAATACACAATATGGTTTCATATAAATATGTAAATAATTTCAAAGTACGTCATGAATTATCATTTGGCATATTCTAATAATAGCTTTTTGAACAATTTTAAGAAACTTACTTTTATTTCATCAGGTAACTTATTGAAACTATCTAGACCCTTGAAGAACAGCGAATTCATTCCACTTTTGTAATCTGTTCGGGATATATGAAATGTATTACATGTTCTTGTATTATATGAATGAAGTTCACTGTTTCGTTCCAAATATCTGCTAAGATATGCTGGTTTGTAACCCACTCGTTATTTTGTAAATAAAAATCATGCTCAAATAATATACTCTTTTATATACCGGCTGCCACTGTAAGGTGTTCAACATAGATTCAATGGGAGTATATTGATTGCATCTCAGAATGATTCTCGTACCTCGATTTTGTAATTTCTGCAAATGTCCCATTTGATTCCGGTTGAAAAGATACATCAGTGTAGCACAGTAGTCAAAGTGTGGCCGTATTATACAATTGTAACATGTTAATCTGGCATAGGTTGATAAAGATTTTACAAATCTTTCTAATAGTATATTCGGCATGCTTATTCAAAGTTAACTCATGGTCTATAATAAATCCAAGATAATTAATGTCATTTACAATTGTGAGTTGGCTATCGAATATGGTGATATCAATTGCGTTATTATCAATCATTCTTTGATTCGAATTTGATGAAACAATCATTGCCTTGGTTTTGCTAATATTCAGTTTGAGTTTATTTATTTGTAGATATTTTTCGATGTTCTTTAAAGATATATTGATATTTCTTACAGCTATTTCTGAATCACAGTTTTTTGTATATACAAGGGTATTATCAGCAAATAGGTTAATATGGTGTGATCCAGGTACATTATTGATATCATTTATATATAATAATGGATAGCAATGGACCCAAAACACTGCCTTGTGGTACACCTATATCGTTAATGATTGGATCAGACGTTATATCACAGATTTTTGTCCTTTGGCTTCTTTGGCTAAGATAGCTATCTAACCACTTAAAAGCTTTTCCATCCACACCATAATACTTCAGTTCATTCATTAAAGTTCTTCTATTGATTGTTTCAAAGGCACGTTTGAAATCTAAAAATACAGCAGCAACATATATTCGGTTTTCGAAACCACAACAGTACCTACCGCGATATTAGGGGTTTGATTATTCCATTTTTTACGAATTTGTAAACTACTTAAATGTTCTAACCTCCAATGGTTCCAAAAATCTTGAACTAGTTGAAATCTGTCAAACCGGTTGACAGGAATATCATCGACCTTCTCAGAAGGAAAACCGCGTAGAGGAGCCAATGTCAAAAAATGTGCGGGAGTTAAAGCTTCTGGAGCAGTTGGATCCGCTGATAATTGGCACAAGGCCGTGAATTTAAAAGTGCTTCGATTTCCGTCAACAATGTTGAAAATTCTTCGTAGGTTAGTAACTGGTCTCCGATGACCCGATAAATGTGATTTTTAATGGCCTTGACATTGCTTTCCCATAAACCTCCTTGTTCGGGTGCGGACGGGCTATTGAAGTGCCACTCGATTCCGTGAACCCCGATCTCTGTTTCGAACGCACAAATATATTCTGGAGAATTTACGAAGTTATTTATATCAGCAAGAACCGATTTAGCGCCGACAAAATTGGTACCTCTATCCGAATATAAAGCACGAACAGGGCCTCTTCGAGAGATAAATCTTTTGAATCCCTGTAAAAACTGATCGGTGGACAAAGAGCTAACCAGCTCCAAATGTATTGCCTTGACAGACATACAAATGAACAGACTCACATAACCCTCATATATAAGAGCATTTTTCCGCTTACCGAGAGAAATTTTAACCGGCCCAAAAAAGTCCACTCCCGCGTTAGTGAAAGCTTTGGCTTCTTTGTACCCGTACTGATGGTAAACTAGCCATTAGTGGCTCCAAAGTTTTCAGTTTCAACCTAAAACAACTGTTACACTTATGTATACGACTACAAATTTCTTCCGCCATAAATCCAATATTTTTGACGTAATATGGCTTCTAATAAGTAAGCACCCGTATGTAAATATATTTTATGATAAAAATCCACTAGTCTTTCTGTGAAAACATCTTTAGCCGGTAATATATACGGATGTCTTTTAGAGAATCCCAAGTTAGAATTCCCAATTCGACCCCCGACCCTAAGCAATCTGTCTTGCACGAAAGGGTCCAGCCTCTTTAAATTAGAAATGCATTTTTTATTTTCATTCAATAGCATTAATTCAGACTTGAAATGTCTGTTTTGTACTAGTTTGACTAAAAGTATTTCCGCCTTTTGTAATTCACTTGCTAAAATTAAACCTTTTCTTCTTGCAAGTATTTTACAGAAACGTAGAGCAAAAACCGTAATACGTAAAATTTTTGAAAAAGATGAAAACCTCTTCATAAGATTCAAAAATGGATCGAAAATGTTCGCACTTCCAACTATTAAAGTTTCTAACTCTTCATTTTGGCGTGAAATCTCAACCCCGTTTTCTGAAAAATCAGGCCACTCGTCCTCTGGACAACTAATCCATGAGGGTCCGGTGAGCCATAGGCGGTGATCAATCAATTGAGAAGGAGTAAGACTACGCGATAAAGAGTCGTTGGGATTCTGATTACCGTCAATATGGTGATAGAAGGCATTTTTTACATTCTCTTAGATTTGTGAGATACGATTTCCCACAAAAATGTCTTTTAAATAGGATGTTCTCAACCAGCTAATTACAGTCGAAGAATCCGAGAACGACAAAATTTTGGAATTCAATACACGATCCTGATAAGTCTCCACAACTAGTTTTACTAATTTAGACAACAAATGACTAGCAAGAAGTTCGATCCGAGGAATAGTCATAGCCTTTGCTGGGCTAACTTTGGATTTCGCACAAACCAGCTGAACACTAATATCATTTTTCCCGAGAGATGAAACTGTTCTCAAGTATACTACCGCCCCGTAACCTATTGTACTTGCGTCCGCGAAGGCTAAAATAATGATAGGTTGTTTACCGATCGTTCCTAGATGTCGGGGAACTTTGAAGTTTATAAGTTCACCCCATTGTGAGAGTACGGTTTGCCATTTTTTAACGATACTCTCAGGGGGTTTTTCATCCCAGTCGATCTTCAAGAGCCAAAGCTCCTTAATTAAATACTTCAAATATAAAATGAATGGAGCTAATAACCCCAGTGGATCAAAACATCGTGCCACCGCTGACAAAATAGCCCGTTTTGTGCATTTTGACTCTGGTGTTTTGACCTCAAAACTGAACGTGTCCTTTTCTGGATCCCACTGAATGCCCAAAATTTTTGTGTCTGTTTTGAAAATAACCGTATCCGATGCTCTTTTCTCTAAAGGAATATTTTTCAATACCAAAGCGGAGTTTGACGACCACTGAACTAAGTCAAAACCGCCTGACTTGAACAAATTAATCGATTCATAATATAACTGGATTGCGTCACCTTCCGAGTCTATGCTGCAACAATAATCATCCATATACAGATCACGTGAAATATAATTTGCCACCATAGGAAATCTGTCACCTTCCTCTTTGACTAACTGTTTTGTAGTCCGCAAAGCTAAATATGGTGAAGATTTCAACCCGAACGCCACTACCCGCATTTCATATTCTTGGATTTCATTCTCAGGATTAAACCGCCATAACAATCTTTGAAACCGCCAATGTTCTGGAACAACTTTTATTTGCAAATACATTTTTTTTAAATCTGATGTCATAGCAATCCGAAATAACCGGAAATTGAGAAGTAACGAAATTATATTTCACGTGATCTGTATATGGATGATTATTGTTGCAGCATAGACTCGGAAGGTGACGCAATCCAGTTATATTATGAATCGATTGATTCGTTCAAGTCAGGCGGTTTTGACTTAGTTCAGTGGTCGTCAAACTCCGCTTTGGTATTGAAAAATATTCCTTTAGAGAAAAGAGCATCGGATACGGTTATTTTCAAAACAGACACAAAAATTTTGGGCATTCAGTGGGATCCAGAAAAGGACACGTTCAGTTTTGAGGTCAAAACACCAGAGTCAAAATGCACAAAACGGGCTATTTTGTCAGCGGTGGCACGATGTTTTGATCCACTGGGGTTATTAGCTCCATTCATTTTATATTTGAAGTATTTAATTAAGGAGCTTTGGCTCTTAAAGATCGGCTGGGATGAAAAACCCCCTGAGAGTATCGTTAAAAAATGGCAAACCGTACTCTCACAATGGGGTGAACTTATAAACTTCAAAGTTCCCGACATCTAGGAGCGATCGGTAAACAACCTATCATTATTTTAGCCTTCGCGGACGCAAGTACAATAGGTTACGGGGCGGTAGTATACTTGAGAACAGTTTCATCTCTCGGGAAAAATGATATTAGTGTTCAGCTGGTTTGTGCGAAATCCAAAGTTAGCCCAGCAAAGGCTATGACTATTCCTCGGATAGAACTTCTTGCTAGTCATTTGTTGTCTAAATTAGTAAAACTAGTTGTGGAGACTTATCAGGATCGTGTATTGATTTCCAAAATTT
Organism: Zygogramma bicolorata; assembly: GCA_032362365.1. Lineage (NCBI taxonomy): Eukaryota > Metazoa > Arthropoda > Insecta > Coleoptera > Chrysomelidae > Zygogramma > Zygogramma bicolorata. Next base: position 308,903 of record JAVJAQ010004178.1, on the reverse strand, counting down.
TGGCGTTCTCGGATTCTTCGACTGTAATTAGCTGGTTGAGAACATCCTATTTAAAAGACATTTTTGTTGGAAATCGTATCTCACAAATCTAAGAGAATGTAAAAAATGCCTTCTATCACCATATTGACGGTAATCAGAATCCCGACGACTCTTTATCGCGTGGTCTTACTCCTTCTCAATTGATTAATCACCGCCTATGGCTCACCGGACCCTCATGGATTAGTTGTCCAGAGGACGAGTGGCCTGATTTTTCAGAAAACGGGGTTGAGATTTTACGCCAAAATGAAGAGTTAGAAACTTTAATAGTTGGAAGTGCGAACATTTTCGATCCATTTTTGAATCTTATGGAGAGGTTTTCATCTTTTTCAAAAATTTTACGTATTACTGTTTTTGCTCTACGTTTCTGTAAAATACTTGCAAGAAGAAAAGGTTTAATTTTAGCAAGTGAATTACAAAAGGCGGAAATACTTCTAGTCAAACTAGTACAGAACAGACATTTCAAGTCTGAATTAATGCTATTGAATGAAAATAAAAAATGCATTTCTAATTTAAAGAGGCTGGACCCTTTCGTGCAAGACGGATTGCTTAGGGTCGGGGGTCGAATTGGGAATTCTAACTTGGGATTCTCTAAAAGACATCCGTATATATTACCGGCTAAAGATGTTTTCACAGAAAGACTAGTGGATTTTTATCATAAAATATATTTACATACGGGTGCTTACTTATTAGAAGCCATATTACGTCAAAAATATTGGATTTATGGCGGAAGAAATTTGGTTTTCAGTCGTATACATAAGTGTAACAGTTGTTTTAGGTTGAAACTGAAAACTTTGGAGCCACTAATGGCTAGTTTACCATCAGTACGGGTACAAAGAAGCCAAAGCTTTCACTAACGCGGGAGTGGACTATTTTGGGCCGGTTGAAAAAAAAATTTTTTTTTTTATAAGGGTTATGTGAGTCTGTTCATTTGTTTGTCTATCAAGGCAATACATTTGGAGCTGGTTAGCTCTTTGTCCACCGATCAGTTTTTACAGGGATTCAAAAGATTTATCTCTCGAAGAGGCCCTGTTCGTGCTTTATATTCGGATAGAGGTACCAATTTTGTCGGCGCTAAATCGGTTCTTGCTGATATAAATAACTTCGTAAATTCTCCAGAATATATTTGTGCGTTCGAAACAGAGATCGGGGTTCACGGAATCGAGTGGCACTTCAATAGCCCGTCCGCACCCGAACAAAGAGGTTTATGGGAAAGCAATGTCAAGGCCATTAAAAATCACATTTATCGGGTCATCGGAGACCAGTTACTAACCTACGAAGAATTTTCAACATTGTTGACGGAAGGGTTTTTTTTTATTATCAGCGGATCCAACTGCCCCAGAAGCTTTAACTCCCGCACATTTTTTGACATTGGCTCCTCTACGCGGTTTTCCTTCTGAGAAGGTCGATAATATTCCTGTCAACCGGTTAGACAGATTTCAACTAGTAAAAAAATTTAATCAAGATTTTTGGAACCATTGGAGGTTAGAACATTTAAGTAGTTTACAAATTCGTAAAAAATGGAATAATCAAACCCCTAATATCGCGGTAGGTACTGTTGTGG